>APFE030782811.1:0-10837 GCA_000404065.3 Pinus taeda
AAACACATTCAAACTTGGAAAGAACGAACCTAAAAAATATTTTATTATTAATCGGAAGGTTTCACGAGTACATTTATTCCCCAAAATTTTATTCATCTTTCTCAAATCTGAAACTAAACTCCTCCCTTGCTCAACAAATTGTGGAGTTTAGCTTGATTTTTTTCTTCCTTCTATGACAGAGCCTTGATGTAGATGGCGACCCTTCTTGATTTCTTTGTGTGAGTAAATAGTGGATCCTCCAAAGAAAGAGGCTTCTCTTGGATTCTTCATATAGTGTTGTGTCTTCCTTCAATGAATATGCTTATGTAGAAATTGCTTTAGTGGCTTTTTGCTTTTACAGTCTCGATTTCTTCATTAATCACGACTCTGACACGGCTCCAATGCTTGTGGATTCAATGACAATGAGCATTCTTGATTTGATTCTTGGGAGAGAAACAAGTGAGAGGATTGAATAAGGAGGTATGTGACTTTATTCTTCTCATAAAGTAATTTAATAAAAACTCAACGGTATTGTTAAATAAGCATTCAATAAAAGCTATTCTTGATATATATTTTTATTTTTATTAAATTAATAATATTAAATAAATACAATATGAATGGATATAATAAATTAGAAAAATATTATAAATAAAATATAATATGCTTAACATATTCATAGGTAAAGAGTACACACATGCGCACGAACACACAGCGTGTGGGTGTGAGAGAGTAAGAAGTACATTAATTATATTAATTAAATGAATATATTCTATTTTAAATAATATAAAATCAAATCAACAATATAAAATTAGCTTAAACAAATCATAATGATTATATGTAAGATTATCCTTTAAAATTAAAATTTTGTGATCAAGGTGTTGGAATTCGGGACATTGGAGGAGGGGAGAGCTCGCCACCCCTCCACCTCCCATTGCATTTAAGAGAGGGGTGGCATTGCCAACCAACCCTATGCAAAACACATGCAAAAAAATAGTACCACCTTTCAATATCAAGGCATACGACTCTCTGCTCAAGCGCTCTGGAATGAGATACCTTATTCTTCTGTTTTTCTTCTATGTTTGTGTTATAGCTTCATTGCATGAGGGACAATTTATTTTGGTGACAAGAAATGTGGGGCTCATATTCAGTGGCAAAGACGTGGGCTTGTTTCAGAAACTTTGGGTTTCCTCTCTAGTATAAGAGACCATTTTTTTCCATGGCTATGGCTCAGCATGCACCAAAATTTTGAGAGGCTTAGCTTTCGAGTTTGAGGTTTGTAACTACCCCTCCCACATTTACCTACTTTTAGAATCCCTCCAGGTAAATGTGAAGCAAAGAGCCACTATCACATGACCCAATCTCCAAGCACCATTTAAGGAAGTGGGGCCACTAAACTGACCACAAACTCACAACTGGCCTCATCCCTCAGGGTTACAAGAATACTCAGGGGTCAAAGAACCACCCTAGGTGTCGAAAACCTAAGCTTGGGCTCCTTTTCACAGAACTTAACCCCAAACCGCATGCATAACAAGCTCTCCATGTGGTTGAATGCCTCCAATCACACTCACAAACCTGCCTAAGTGTGATTGCGACCCAAATTGTCTAGTTCATAAGTTGTGGTCCCAAGATCTGAGCCACAATTCTAAGTCAGTCTCTAGACCACTACCTAGAACTGCCTCAAACTTCTCATAATCATAAGTGACATAAAAACTAACAAACATTTCATCAAACATGTGGAAAACATGTAAGATACACGTCATGAATGCATATCTAATCACAGGAGTTTGAAACTTATCTTAGAATCACCAAGAAGGTTTAATTCCCTCTCATAATAGATGCCATAACATTTGTTAGTCCATACATTCATCAACTGACCAATAACTAAACCATTCATGACAAGAGCCATAGATAATACACATCATATAACTAGTATAGAAACCAGGGAAACTCACCCATAATATTGTCAACATAATTGCTACAGATATACATGAATGACAATAGAAGAATAACTCTTAATAACATATGAAAATACCAACCAAGTCAAGTAATTCCACATACCATCTGACCATAGATCGGGTTGAACCAAATGTCTCTTTCAATCAATCACTCTCGTGCTATATTCCAAGCATGAATATGGGATCTCATGGAATAAACCAAAAAAAAAAAACTTGGGCTTCCAAAGGCCAAACCACCTCAACCCTCAACTATTGATTCCACCTCACAGTCAGACATCACTAACACCAACCAGATCAATCTCTACTCAAGTAGTCCAAGGCACCAAGAACTAGTAACTCAACCCACCATGGGCTCGAGAGTGTTTGTCCCAACATAGGCTCTAGAACTAGTAACTCAACCCAAGTTGTTCGAGGGCTTCCAGAGCATTTGTTCCAACCCATAGGCATAAGGAATTATGAGCATCGACTCAGAAAAAATCAAATGGAAAAACCCACAACACCATGGCTATCTAGGTAATGCAAAGGCAAGGCTAAATCACTATCAATCTAGGTAGATCTACATGTCAATGACAACACATAAACATGTAATCACATGCATACACCATGCATCCATAAATCAGCAAGGAAAACACACATGCAACATGTTACTTGAAAAGTAATCTAGTTGTAGTTGTTGATCCACCTGTTCCCTTGCACTTTCCTACTTTCCTTTTCCTTATTTATCCAATCTAAGTGAATGCTAAAGTGTTCTAAGCATACTCCTAGAATGCTCTAAGTGTGTATTAGTATGAGAGAATGAGAAAATAGAAGAGAGCTCCACCCAAAAACTATCAAAAATCTCAACCAACAAAAGCCCAACTGACAAAAGTTGTGGACTAATCCTCAAAAGCCTTTTATCATTGAGGCCTCCATTTTCTTCATTTTCCTTCATTTTTCATGTAATTTCCCTCTCATGAAAATTTGTGTTTCTTCACCTTCCTTTTCTACTATTTTCCTTTATTTCATAAATAAAATGCCAATTAATGCCTCTTTTCCTTTGTCAATTCCTTTTCCAATTTCCATAGCCATTTATTAATCACCAGTGATACCCATCACTATGTTTTTCCCAACATTTAGCTTGGAATACGTGTCCCATGACCTTGGTCTTATTTTTATTTACATAGGAAATCAACCAAGGGTAGTTACAAAACCCTCCCCCTTGGGGGAACACAATCCTCAGTGTTCATTGACACTTATAAACCATCAAAACACATGCTTTCCATGGATCTTTATAACACAATGTGATATAGCATTTACATCATATCATACTACCGAGACCATGACCATCATAACATGAACACCATACGC
Source organism: Pinus taeda (assembly GCA_000404065.3). Lineage (NCBI taxonomy): Eukaryota > Viridiplantae > Streptophyta > Pinopsida > Pinales > Pinaceae > Pinus > Pinus taeda. The sequence goes on from APFE030782811.1 coordinate 3,282, forward strand.
ATATTAGAGTTTTATAACACAACTCAATGTGGTATTTACAACATACATATGCATGTACATATAACCAACACAACATCAAACACATATATGAGTATACATCCACTCATAACATACCACCTGTCCTTATTGCATCATGACTCCACCAAGTCCCCTCTTGCAAGAATTTGTACATGCCACAAACTCTTTATTAGGATCTATGATCTTTAGAACTGGAATTTTTGTAAGCAACTACTTCAACTGCTCAAAACTACATTAGGGAAATTTTGAGGTCTAAAATGGGTCTCAAAACAAAAATGTACAACTAAAATCAACTTTATAGGAACCAATAGGATTCAAGATGATGATGTCAACCATCGGAGGTGATTCACCATTTTTGGAGTAAAAAAAGTAAAAAGATTGAAAAATAAAAAACTACTTTTTCAACTCATATTTCCAATTTATCTCTCTACATTTTTACTCAAATTTTGAGTAGGAGAACTCGTTGGATGAAAAATTTAATTCACTCATCCAAGGAGTACCCATGTTGTATATGTTCAATGGACCCTACTACAAAAAGGATAAATACAAGAAAAACATGATTGCAATCATGTTTTTCATGTATTTCTCATTTTTCATGCAACATGGTCCATCAAAAGTATGCAACATGGGTACTCTTTGGATGAGGAATTAAATTATGCATCCAATAAGTGCTCCTACTTGAAATTTGAGTAAAATAGTAGGGAGATATCTGAGTGGCATTTGAACAAAAAAGTTGTATAGCATTTTGTGAGAAGGTTCAAACTCATGGTTACCACTTTCAGCTTGTCAACTTATTCTCTCTCAGTCTTAAACGTAACTAGGTGAGGGTTGGGGACCTGGAGTTCACAATTTCAAAACAAACCATCTCCCAAGCCATAGAGATACCCTACTTTGAAATTTGGTTTAAAGGCATGGAGCTTTATGCATCACACTACAGATATTCTATAAAACCTCAATATAAAGGTAAGTATGGGCCTACCTTTCCAAGGAATTACTTGTTGAACCACTACAGTAAAATGTTGAAGGTGATACAAAGATACTTTACCTGTGAGGCTCGTTTCAGTAGAGTGTACCAATATCATATTAGGTTTCTCATGCACTTCACTAGAAAAATGAGTCTTAACTTACCCCATTATCTTTTCAAAATTTTAGGCAAAATGACAGAAAAATTTCAGTCCACGGGAGAAAAGCACTTGCCCAGTTTGTTCCAATTTTCACTAATAAAGTTGTTTGTTGTGAATGAGTTGGAGAAGAGGAAAAGGTATTGGGATGGTTTCTTGTCAACCTCAAGTTTGTTGGCCTATTCAGAAAACTCTAAAAATCAAGAAGACACTCCCTTTGTGGGCGCACATGAAGGGGCACCTGCAATTGAAGAGTCATCCAGTAGGCCTAAAGTTGAAGAGACAGTCAAGAAGTCATTGAAGGATAGGAGAAAAACAAATAAAGGGAAAGCAAAGATGCCACAAGTGGCCCATGAAGAAACACAAGTTCCCCACAGACTGAGAACTAGGTCCACTACAAGAAAAATTGTTGAATAAACCACCTCTAAGAAGAACATTAAGCTACCCAATGTTGTACCAGATCAGTTTGAGATGAGTGGTCAAGAATTTGGAGGAGATATCAAAGAGGCCTTATAATGGAGGACAAGGATATAAAAATCATAGAGCTACAGGATAGACTTGACAAAGGCCATCTCAAGTGGCTTATTTGCAGAAGGAACATAGAGATCTTAGACACAAAGTAGCAGAAGCAGCCCAATATAGTGAAGGTGAGCCATCTAGGAGGCCTTCTAGACCTACAACCCAAGACAAAGGAAAGAAATTGGTTGATGTGGAAGAGTTCAATGTGCCAGAACAGGCAAGAAGACCCAGGACAAGATTAGCATCCAAGAGGGAAGAACATGTGAAAGAGGTCCTTCCAACAACAAAAAAATCCAAATTTTGATGAGTGGAAATAGTATCAGAATCTATTTGAGAAAATTGAGGAGTGCCAACATCAGGTTGATTGGTTGATAGAAAGGAATGAAAGGTACAAAGAGGAAATTTATGCTCAAGTTTTGGAATCTATTGATGCAATCTATAAAGCCAAGGCACTTTTAAAGTGGACTATGCATTTACATAGACAGATAAATAGATACTACACTAGGAATTTGATCCTGAAAAGAAGGTTAAGATTGATGAAACTAAAGTTGACCAAGGCTAGAAAACAACTTAAGGAATCCAAACAGTCATCTAACAAGTTGGACACGGTTAGAAAGAAACTCAAGGAATAATCATCTAGAAAGAAGAGGAGGAGGTAGTCTCAACATCTTGGCTAAGGCTGCCCAAAGCTAAGGTGGTATAAGGAAGACATGCTCATTTTGTCATTTTTGAAGTTTTGGCTATATGCTCTGTTTTTCTCCATTTTGCTAAACTTTGAACCTATGTAACCAAGAGCTTGTTATACAAAGTTCCATAATGTCATGTTTTGGTGAAATGGTGAAGGTTTTGAAAGGCTTGAATTATGTTAGAAATGTTGTAAGGTGAATGCAGTTAGTAGATGGTCATATTCAATCAATTTGGAGCAGGAAAATTCAGTATTAGTTCAAAATTCAACCTCTGCTACACATATGTTGTGCAAACTGAAAACAGTCATTTTGGAGGCCTGCAAGCATGGAAGGAAGCACTCAGTGGGTTCTACACCAACACACCATCATCTCAAGAACGTCCATCTACTCAATTTTTTCCAGAACAATCTACAACCATGTCGAGTTTGAAGACTTATACCCTCTACTACGCAGCTACTGCGCAAACATATTAGTCAATTTTATTTTGGAAATTTTCGAATTTTGGAGCTTCTAGAAGTAATTTTAGTTATTTGATAAGTGTTGATAAGTTTAAATTCATGTAATTTGAGTTGTTAAACAAATATTCCAACTTGGTTGGTGTTTCTAAAATGTATTAGTCTTGATATAACAGTTCCTATTTTTCTGCATAGCAAGTAAACATGCATTACATCCAGACCCTTCGACTTTTATAAAGTGAATTCGATCACCTAGAGTGGTAATTGGAATTCCTCATTGTATATAATGATGTAAAGACATGGAAAAAAGTTTTGGTTGGTCAATGTGTGGAGAAAGACTCATTTTTTGTACTCCTTATCAGAATTTACAGTGAAATACAAGGAAGGCTAGTTTGATTAGCAAGGATTCATGTGACAGTCTCTATTGGTAATGTGTTTCCTCATGTGTTAAACTTATTTTTCTATTTTTCGATGCTATTTACATAGATATCATGTTTGGTTTAACTAGTAATAGATTTAGAATTCACATGGTTGTGCTCTACATCTTGTTAACCAAGAAGTTTATGTATTTCTTCTAAGTCCTTCTTCACCCTCCTCTACAATGAATTTAGATCAAGATATAAACATGTTTTCTATCTTTCCCTTGTTTAGATATAACCATCCTTGTCCTTTTTCACTGAAGACTCTTACTAAGGTGACTCCATGCCCAATGGATGTAATTTCCCACACCTACCTGCAACTCAATCAAATCAACTTGTTTCAATGATTAACATAACTAGGCCCACAGTGTTTGAAGAAGTCGGTTTTCCAAATCTTTATGGTTTAGTTTAATAGTTTTGGTTAGGATTGCTTCAAGCACTATGTTGGTGGATTCCACCTACCCAATGGCTTGTGGATGATAGGGGGAGGACTTTCAGTGCTTAATATGATATTTTTTAGTGATGGAATGCATGAGATTAAATGTGAATTATGATCCTTGATTTGTAATAATTTCTCAAGGAACACCAAAATGGGTGAAAATATCCTCACATGGGAAATCCACAATGGATTGTTGAGTGGAATGCAAAATAGTTTTAGCTACTACCCATTTAGTAATATAATTAATACAAAGAAAAATATACATTTTCCTTATCCACATCGGAGTAATTGGTCCCACAATATCTAGAGCCCATTTTGCAAAAGGATTAATGAATACTTGCATTATCAAAGGCATATTGTTGGATTGTATCGGTTAACCCATCCATTGCTAATTGTCACAACTTTGAAATACTTCTTTGCGTCTTTGAATAAAGTAGGGCAATAATGCCTTGAATGAAGGACTTTATAAGCAATTCCTTTTTCACTGAAGCGCCCACTGCATGGTTAATCACGGCAAGCTCTCAAAATTCAAACATTTCAAGCTCTCGTACACACCTTTTGATGACTAGATTTGGACATATATGAAAGAGATCTCCACTAATCCATGAATAAGTGGAACTGAGTTGGATTATCCTCTATGTTTCCCTAGATGGGAGATGTTGTGGTAATTTTTCTATAGCCAACTAGTTAGCTATGTCTATAAACCAAGGAGAGTTAGTAGATACAACAAATAAGTGTCCACTAGGAAAATCATCACTTAAAGTAGTTGTTTAACCTTCATTATAAATCTTATAAAGGAAATATACTACTTTATTTTTCCTTCCCAAATCTATCTATAATAATGATATTAAATTCATGCAGTAACAATAAGAATGTAGTTATTCTACCGTCAGTTATTGGTTTGTTCACAAGATTTTGTATGGCAGAATGATTAGTGTGTACGAAGACCTAGTACCTAGTGATGTAATGTTTGAATTTTTTGATTGCATGTACAACTGTCAAAAGCTCATTTTTTCTTATTATATTATTTAATTTAGTATGTGTAAGATTTTTACTAGCAAAGTAAATAGCATAAGACAATTTATTTTTTTTTGGGCTAGTATTTCTCCAAAAGCTATGTTAGAAACATCCATCAAAATATCAAAAGGAATATACCAATTTGGCCCTCTTAGAATTAGTGCTATGGAAAGCTTCTCTTTTAGTGTCTCATGGCCAGTTTGACAATATGCATTCCAAGAAAACTTAACATTCTTAATAAGCCATTTAAATAAAAGAGCAACCATTCTTGTAAAATTTTCTATGAATCGCCCATAATCACTTGCAAGCCTCAAAAAGCTTCTTATCTCCTTTGGATATCTTGGAAATGGAACTTTTAATATAACTTCAATATTTGTTGGGCCAACTTGAATTCTTACATAAGATATGTGATGTCCTAGAACTATGCCTTTAGATAGTAATATGGGACATTTTTCATTACTTGAGTCGAGGTCAGTTTCTTGGCATCTTATCAAGACTTTCTCAATATTTCTTAGTGCTTCATCAAAATAATCACTATTAATAGAAAATTTATCCATATAAATCTCTATGCAATCATGGATTTGGTCAGAAAAGATACCTAAGACAACTCTTTGAAACATTACATGAGCATTGCATAGTCCAAAAGGTAACATTCTAAACAAATGTCCCCCATGGACATTTGAAAGTGGTTTTTTCGTAATCTTTTGGTGTAATTTGTATCTAGTTGTAGCTGCTAAAACCATACAGAAAAGAGAAATACTTTTTACCTGTTAACATGTCTAAGACCAGATCGATAAATACTTTGTAGGCAAAGTTTACTAACTATTTTTTCATAAATAAAGATATATATAATAGATTGTGGTAAAGGAACTTTGATGCAAACATTTCCTAATTCCATAAGTAGATCAAATTCTAAATGTGCAATGGGTTTTTCCAAATTCAACTTGTTTGGATAGGGAATCAACTTGGATGATTGGGGCGATTGTTCATTTGAAAAAAAAAATATTATGAGATTGTTGTTTGATTGTTTAGGAGTTCCCTCTATTATTTCTTCTTGGATGATAATAGAGGAATATTTCTTTTTATTGAGCACCTTTTCAAAATCTTAGTTAAACATCTTGCAATCCTACCGAAGTGAGCTAATATTTGGGAAAGGGATACAACTTAGCATTGGAAACAGGTTGGGTTACTTATTGTTGAGGTTAGGGATTGGATGTGAAATTAGTTGTGTAGGTCTTTGAGGTTAGGTTGGTGGAAGCTACAATTATTGAGGTTGTGCAACTGGTTGTGGTGGCAATGGTAGTTGATATGGCCGTGTATAGTATTATGGTTGGAATTTCTGTGGATATCGTTGTGATTGAATTAGGTAAGAATAAGCAAGCATGTTCCAATAGCTATGTCCTCTACATCCATGTTGCCAAGGATGACTTGGAGTTTGGTGTCAAGCCCATGCTTTCCAAGGTATAGTAGAATTATAAAATTGAGGTGATTGTTGTTGACTAGAGTAGTATGGAGCAAATTGAGATGCAGGATGAGAAAATGTACTTATTGGTTGAGGTTTCCATGGTCTCTTGGGTGCAAGTGTACAAATTTTCTCTATTGATTCATTCCCTTCTTTGTAAATTTCCTTAAGCCCAAGTAAACAAGGAAATGCATCATCTTATACAATTGACACTAACTTTGATGTTATTTAAAGGGAATTCTTTTAAAGGATGATTTCTTCTATATTTAGGACAAAAATGGAAAGAGATGCATTCTCCTCCTCTTGTCTCTTTTAAATTGAAGAGTATCTAACTGTAAGATGAGAGTATAAAAAATGTTATTTTTGAAATTCTCTAACAATATTCCCAAGTTATTCGTAGTTACTCCACTTGCTTTAGGTTTCGTAACTTTAGAAAGAATGTCATTAGTCCATTTGTCAAATCTAACTTGACTTCAAGAATATCTCGTGCATAAATCACCAACTTGATCAAAGGTTAGTTGACAAACATCTACAACTTCCATTAAATTAAGCAAGTTGATAAATTCATCCAAAATTCCTCTAAAAAAGATAGTCCTTTTGGCATCTTGATCTAACATATTTTGTTTAAAATGTTGGAGATCATATAAAATCATTTCGAGATAATCCTCTAAGATCTCTTCTTCTTTCTCAATCATCTTAAGAATTCATTCTCTCAAATTTCTAGCTTTGCCTCTTGATATTTTTTAAGAAAGGTCTTTCACATTTCTTCCCAAGTTCAAATTGTGTTCCCTCCTATCCCCATAAATCAATGCAAGGTTGAGTCATAAAAGTTTGCAAGGAACAAATTAATTTTTTTTGCATCATTTGAGTAATCACAGTGTTGATGGTGTTGGAAATCCGTCAACCAAGGGGATCTCCCCGATATGAAGTCCCAAACATACCTCACATTGTTTGGTGTAGGAGTCCCATCCAGTATAAAGGCCCAATTGCCAAATCCTCAAAGATCTGCCTTGGCTCTAGTTGTCAGCACAATAGAGTGATGTACTGGTGCCTTCAAAAAGTAAGGGAGGTGTGCTTGGTGAGTGTGCAATTGCAATTGTGTCAAGGTTATTCTACTACAAATGGGGGAGAAAAGTGAGCCTCTAAGTGAGAGGTAATAGTACCACCAAGGAAGAGACACATATGAACCAGAAATCTTTGTCTAACATCTAGCGGAATAGTCCACAATGGATGTGACGGTAGTTACAACTAACATCAAGGAAATATTTATCTAGTATTCCGCGGAATAGTCCACAAGGATGGGACAATGATATTGTAGAAATTTTGAATAATTTAACACATATTCAATGGAGATTATCCTAATCATGTACTATTGCCGAAAACATACACAATACATAAGCTCCTCTACGTTGATCATCAA
>APFE030782816.1:0-21646 GCA_000404065.3 Pinus taeda
AAACAAACATATCAGAGCAAGGAGGCATATCAAAGAAAGAGAAGCCACACACACACACACACACACATATATATATATGCCAAAGAAGAATAGAGCCATGGGAGGCAGCACACAAAGCTATCGGAGCAACAGAGGATGCAAACAGCTGGAGGAGTCATATATATGTATATGTCAGATATATATGCTAATGAAGAGGAGCACACAGAGCAAACAGAGGAAACATAGAAACGGATCAATTGGAGAGATTATACGCATGCATTTAACAACTACCGGAGCAGAAATCACATGTATGCGTGCAACTGCACTATCAAGAACCATCGGAAGAGCAATGGATGCATTTAACAGCAAACAGAGCCATCAGAGCCACAGAAGAGAAGATGGAGACGAGAGGAGCTAACAGAGCACGAAGCACCACCATCAGAGCCATAGAGGAAGCAGACAGAGTTAGAGGAGCCAAGAGGAGCACACAAGAGGAGCCAAGAGGAGCCAAGTGGAGCATAAACATGCATATGGTGGCAAAGACCTTGATATGCATTTAACACAAACAGAGCTATCGGAGGTGGAAGACTTAGACTCATATGCAAATACACTGACGAAGTGAAAAAGGTAGAGTTTATATTGTATGAGCAGGTTACGTTATTGGGCTTATAAAACCCATGTATGCATGCTTTAACAGCTATTGAACACTGTTGAAAAAGTTGGAGAAAAGTTGTTGAAACATCAATTTCTCTGTTGCTGAAACACCACTTTCGGCATTGCTGAAACACCACTTTCGGCGTTGCTGAAACACCTTTGTGACGAAATTATATTTTGGCATTGCTAAAACACCTCCATGACGAAATTATATTTTGGTGTTGTTGAAACACCTCCGTGACGAAATTATATTTCGGCGTTGCTGAAACACCTCCGCGACGACATTATATTTTCATGACACCATCAATCAAAGGTAAACATGAGGAAGCTAAAGCGAATGGAGGAGGGAAGCCAGAAGGTCAAGCGAGTGTTGAGGAAGCCGAAGCTCAAGCGAGCAAGGAGGAAGCCAAAGAGCCATTGAGTAAGCAGAAACGAATAGACAAAGGCATGAGAATGTATAAAATAGTAAAAACAGAGTGTAGAATGTATAAAATAGTAAAAACAGAGTGTAGTTGTTGATGTTGTTGATGTTGTTGTTGTTGTTGCTATTGTTGTTGTTGTTGTTGTTGTTGTTGTTTTTGTTGTTGTTGTTGTTGTTTTTGTTGTTGCTATTGTTGTTGTTGTTGCTGTTGTTGCTACTGATGTTGTTGCTGTTGTTGTTGTTGCTTCTATTGTTGTTCTTGTTGTTGTTGTTGTTGCTGTTGTTCTTGTTGTTGCTGTTGTTGTTGCTGCTGCTGCTGTTGTTGTTGTTGCTGCTGCTGTTGCTATTGTTGTTACTGTTGCTGTTGTTGTTGTTGTTGCTATTGCTATTGTTGTTACTGTTGATGCTGTTGCTGCTACTGCTGTTGTTGCTGTTGTTGTTGCTGCTGCTGCTGCTACTGTTGCTGCTATTGTTGCTGCTGTTGTTGCTACTGTTGTTGCTGCTGCTGCTGTCGCTGTTGCTGTTGCGGTTGTTGCAACTGTTGTTGTTGGAGCCTTTTTTTGGTGTGCAAAGAACCAGAATATGAGGTAGTAGAAGCAGCAGAGGTGGTTAAGCATTGTATGAAGTTGTTGGTGAACGTTGGTGAAGGCTACTGCAACTGCTGAAATTTTTTGAAATACGTTGGAGGAAATAGAGGTCGTGTAAGGGTCCAACAGAACAGAAAGAGGGTGCAGCAGAACAGTAAGAGGGATGAAGGACCAATAGAACGGTAGGCAGTCAAAGGGGAGAAGCAGCCAGCAGAGAAACAGTCATGCTGAAGCATTGACTGTGACAATGAGAACATAAGATTGAACAGAAAGTTGTTCTTTATACAGAGTTTAGTGCAACTAAAAGTAAATTGACTAAAGTTGTGTGAAGACATTATCAGTGAGAAAAAAAAGGCTATTGGAGACTATGTGTGGGCAGTGTGCAGAGTTGTAAAGACTCATTCTTAAGAAGACTGGTTGTCATTGATACTGTAGCGCCTGGAGACTACACTGAAGCTGTAAATAGACAGAACTCAGCAGAGAAGAGTTCTGAGAGCAAAAGATTACTATCAAACAGTGCCTTGACAAGATAGGATTGGAGTCCTTGGGGTTGGTGCCTCAAAAGCAAGAAGGATTGGAGTCCTTGGGGTTGGTGCCTCGAAAGCAAGAAGGATTGGATTCCTTGGGGTTGGTGCCTCAAAAGTAAGTAGGATTGGAGTCCTTAGGGTTGAAGCCTCAAAAGTAGGAAGGATTGAAGTCCTTGAGAGTTTGTGCTCCTAAGTCCAAGATTGGTGTCTTGGCAAAATAAAGTTGGTGCTCTTGAGGTTGGAGCCTCACTAAAGTCCAAGTTGGAGCTTGGCAACTGATTGCAACCATCTATATATTGTATCTATTTTACTGCATAGTTTATATTAATAAAAGCATTTATTCTTGTTGTTCATCTTGTGTTCTGAATTATAATGTTTTTAACTGGTATAACAATAGTGGGAAAAAAAATACTGATTCACCCCCCTCTAGTATTTCCAACAATTGGTATCAGAGCAGGTACCTTCATTCAAAGCTTAATAGCTTGAAGGTCGACATTTAGAACACAAATGGCGAGGTCAAGGAAGAAAGTCTCCAATTCTCCTAAGGATGTGTCTCCCTCTACTACTAAAATAGAAGACAATCAATTTGATGAGGCTCCAAGGCTCAATGGGAACTTTAATATATGGGAAGTAAGAATGAGGAATTTCTTACAGACTCAAGGGATTGAAATCTGGAAATCATTGATTGATGATAGCAGGATGGATAGAGAATCCAAGGAGTACAACGCAAAAGCAGCAAAGGAAATCTTGAATGGGCTACCTGATTCTGTAAAGAACAATCTAGGAAAATATTCATCAGCAAAGGATATATGGGACAAACTTCATGACCTTCACTCAAAAGGAGCATTGACCATGACCATCAATCAAGAAGGAGATCCTAAACCCGTCATAGAAGCTGAAAATGAGAATGATGACATCAAGGCTAAAACAGACTTAGAATATGAAGAAAGTGAAAAAGATTTTGTAGAAGAACTCCCTGCTAAACTTATGATTACCATGGAAGAAATTAACAATTTTAAAGAGGAAAATGAGGAACTTAAGAAGAGAGCACTAGTTGATAACCAAGATCAAACAAGGAAGAAATTTGACCTCATCAAGCTTCAAGTACAAGAAAGGGATGAAGAGCTTGCCAAGCTTAAGAAGGAATATCATCAAAGCAAAAGAAAGCATCATGAAGAAGTCATATCCATGACAAATCAATTGGCTAAAGCAAAGAAGCAGGAAGATATCTTGTCAAGCCAACTTGAACAAAGGCACAAGAGCTTGAACAAACTTGAAGAAGAGATTGGTCAGTACAAGGTAGAGGTCTCCTCCCTTAAGTCTCAATTACAAGAAGCCAGGAAACAGGCACAAGGAGCTGAGAAGAAAATGGAGAGCAGACAAGCAAAGAATGAAGAAATCTTCAAAGTGAAGTCGGATATCATCTCCCTTAAAATAGAAGCAGATGAAGCTACTCGTATCAAGGAAGAAACTGAGGAAAAACTTGCTAAGAAGAATAATGAGTGTGAAAGATTGGAAGAAGAGGTTGTCTTCCTCAGAACAAAGGTTGAAGGGATGAACAAAATCTTGAAGAGCTCTCAAGCCTTGGATGACATGATCAGCTATCACAGATGTCCATCTGATAAATCAGGTCTCGGATATGTAGGTGAATCCTCAAACAAGAATGAAAATGCTTTAAACAAAAGAGATGTGAAGAAGCTAGAAAGAAATGGTGATGCTCCCAGCTCCAGCAAAGGCAAGGAGAAAAATCAAGGCTGCAATTTACAACAAATCCTCCTCCAAGAAGAAAACTAGTGCCAAGAAGAAATGTAGATGATGTCAAAAATGTGAGAGGCAATGGTTATCATCAAAGGATATCAAGGCATAAAGGTTTCAGAAGTACATCAAGGAAACCTCCATCTCCCAGGTACCAAAGTTCATTTTTTGGTTATTGTTATTCTTGTACAAACTTCGGTCACATGGAAAAAGACTGTAAAGCATATCATAAAGATAAATGTTATGGTTCCCAACCACTCTATAGAGATACATGTTGTAGTCTCCAACAACCTCCAAGAAACAATTTTGCAGGAAGAAATCATGAATTCTTATTCATGAACAATGTAGAATGCTTCAAGTGTCATAACATTGGTCATATGGCACATGATTGTAACTTAACATGGGCTCTTACACAAGATAGAACCATGCAAAAGAAGAAAGTTACACAAGTATGGAGAAGGAAGGAAATACAATCCGAAAGTCCCTTGAGCTCTCCAGCCAATAGCATATGTCATTGGCCTAACTTTTGACAATCTAAGCATTTTATGAGAAGACTTTGCCAAAGGAGATGATGCATACAGTTAGGGGGAGCCTGTAAGTCTTGATCACTATTGCAGAAGCTATTAGTGAAAAGGGTCCTGATGAAATCCTTGTTGAAGATGAAGATCATGTCTCAGGAGCACTCCATTGAAGCATATGATCTTGTAACCATTCTTTGGATTGTTGTTAAAGCAATAGGGAAAACAACCATGGTGTTGTTATCATAGAAGTTTATGTATTAACTCAGGAATTAAATGTGAGAACAGATTAATTATGGACACTGATAGAGGCAGTCTTCAAACAAATAGATACATCTAGAATGGAGTTTGAAGTAAGAGCAGCTGGCAGCATATAACAAACTGAAGCATTGAAAAATATGCAAATCAGCAATTGTATTTAGAAGACAGTCACAGATTGGATATTTGAATCTGCTAGGGAAATAATCTGCAGAGATATGTACAAGAACACAAGGAAAAGATGGCTCATAGGAAGGAGAATGTTGTGCATTCAAGCATAACTTAAGTTGATACATATCACTTAAGAAATATAGCAACAGTAAGGCACAACCCCTCACATTTTTGTCCAAATGCAATGATGATTGAATACTAGATGGCAGTAACTTAAGGGGAAGCATAGAGACACAAAGGAAATCAGATCTGGAGAAAGATAGAAAGAAAGACAGTCTCAGGGGAATTTTCTCTTGATTCGGACTATGAAAGGACAGCAATATTACTTGTGGAGACATCAATATGGATTGAAGCATGAAAGCCTGGACTTCGACACTTGGTGTATGGTTTTTTGCAATCTAAATAAAAGCATTAAAGTAGAGCATCCTTAAGCATTGCTAAAGCCATGATAAAGCAGTTCTGAGACATGAAGAGGGAATAATGTGCTAATTGATGATAAAATATCAATCCTTCTATCTTGAGTAAAAAGAAGAAGAGCACTATGACAGGGGAGTCACAGACCCATGAAGATCTACCATTCAGGAAGAACATAAGCAGTTTGATAGGGGGAGTCCCAGAGCACTCCTTTGCCATTGATGTCAAAGGGGGAGAGAAGAAGAATAGTGCCATCAATAACAAAGGGGGAGATTGTTGACCTAGGTTGTCATTGATGTCAATATGGCAGTATTCTGGATACTAGAGGATAACATGAAGCCAAGGGGATGCAGAGCATATTTATGAAGAGATAGGAGCAAGGCCATCAGGATAGCCAAGCCATAAGCAAAGAGGAGTTACATAAGGAGGCATATCAAAGCATATTACAGGATATCAGAGCAAGATAGGCATTCATATATGCAAGGAGGTCTTTTGAAGACACTGCCAAGCCAGAGGAGCCACATTGGACTAAGAGGAGCTGCAGGAGGAGCCATATATATATGCGGAAACAGACATATCAGAGCAAGGAGGCATATCAAAGCAAGAGGAGCCACACACACACACACACACATATATATATATGCCAAAGAAGAATAGAGCCATGGGAGGCAGCACACAGAGCTATCGGAGCAACAGAGGACGCAAATAGCTGGAGGAGTCATATATATGTATATGTCAAATATATATGCCAATGAAGAGGAGCACATAGAGAAAATGGAGGAAACACAGAAATAGAGTGATCGGAGAGCTTAACACATGCATTAACAACTACCGGAGCATAAATCACATGTATGCGTGCAACTGCACTATCAGGAACCATCAGAAGAGCAATGGATGCATTTAACAGCAAACATAGCCATCAGAGCCACAGAGGAGCAGATGGAGACGAGAGGAGCTAACAGAGCACGAAGCACCACCATTGGAGCCATAGAGGAAGCAAATAGAGTTAGAGGAGCCAAGAGGAGCACACAAGAGGAGCCAAGAGGAGCCAAATGGAGCATAAACATGCATATGGTGGCAAAGACATGTATATGCATTTAACGCAAACAGAGCTATCAGAGGCAGAAGACTTAGACTCATATGCAAATACACTAATGAAGTGAAAAAGGTAGAGTTTATATTGTATGAGTAGGTTACATTATCGGGCTTATAAAACCCATGTATGCATGCTTTAACAACTGTTGAACACTGTTGAAAAAGTTGGAGAAAAGTTGTTGAAACATCAATTTCTCTGTTGCTGAAACACCACTTTCGGCATTGCTGAAACACCAATTTCGGCGTTGCTGAAACACCTCTGTGACGAAATTATATTTTGGCGTTGTTGAAACACCTCCATGACGAAATTATATTTTGGCGTTGCTGAAACACCTCCGTGACGAAATTATATTTCGGCGTTGCTGAAACACCTCCACGACGACATTATATTTTCATGACACCATCAATCGAAGGTAAACATGAGGAAGCTAAAGCGAATGGAGGAGGGAAGCCAGAAGGTCAAGTGAGTGTTGAGGAAGCCGAAGCTCAAGCGAGCAAGGAGGAAGCCAAAGAGCCATTGAGTAAGTGGAAACGAATAGACAAAGGTATGAGAATGTATAAAATAGTAAAAACAGAGTGTAGTTGTTGTTGCTATTGCTACTGTTGCTATTGTTGTTGTTGTTGTTGTTGTTGTTGTTGTTGTTGTTGTTGTTGTTGTTGTTGTTGTTGTTGTTGTTGTTGCTGCTGCTGCTGCTGCTGTTGTTGCTGCTGCTGCTGCTGCAGTTGTTGTTGTTGTTGTTGCTATTGTTGTTTCTCTTGTTGCTGCTGCTGTTGTTGTTGTTGTTGTTGTTGTTGTTGCTGCTGTTGTTGCTGCTGTTGCTGTTGTTGTTGTTGTTATTGTTGTTATTGTTGCTGCTGTTGTTGTTGTTGTTGTTGTTGTTGTTGCTATTGTTGTTATTGCTGCTGCTATTGCTGTTGTTGCTGTTGCTGTTGTTGTTGTTGTTGTTGATGCTGCTACTGTTGTTGCTGCTGTTGTTGCTATTGTTACAGTTGCTGCTATTGCTGCTGATGTTGTTGTTGCTGTTGCTGCTATTGTTGTTGCTGCTGTTGTTGTTGCTGTTGCGGATGTTGCAACTGTTGTTGTTGGAGCCTTTTTTTGGTGTGGAAAAGAACCAGAATATGAGGTAGCAGAAGCAGCAGAGGTGGTTAAGCATTGTATGAAGTTGCTGGTGAACGTTGGTGAAGGCTACTACAGCTGCTGAAAGTTACTGAAATACGCTGGAGGAAATAGAGGTCATGTAAGGGTCCAACAAAATAGAAAGAGGGTGTTGCAGAACAATAAGAGGGATGAAGGACCAACAAAACGGTAGGCAGTCAAAGGGGAGAAGCAACCAGCAGAGAAATAGTCATGTTGAAGCATTCACTGTGACAATGAGAACATAAGATTGAACAGAAAGTTTTTCTTTATACAGAGTTTAGTGCAGCTAAAAGTAAACTGACTAAAGTTGTGTGAAGACATTATTAATGAGAAAAAAAAGGCTATTGGAGACTATGTGTGGGCAGTGTGCAAAGTTGTAAAGACTCATTCTTAAGAAGACTGGTTGTCATTGATATTGTAGCCTGGAGACTACAGTGAAGCTGTAAATAGATAGAACTTAGCAGAGAAGAGTTCTGAGAGAAAAATATTACTATCAAACAGTGCCTTGACAAGATAGGATTGGAGTCCTTGGGGTTGGTGCCTCAAAAGCAAGAAGGATTGGAGTCCTTGGGTTTGGTGCCTCAAAAGTAAGTAGGATTGGAGTCCTTGGGGTTGAAGCCTCAAAAGTAGGAAGGATTGAAGTCCTTGAGAGTTTGTGCTCCTAAGTCCAAGATTGGTGTCTTGGCAAAATAGAGTTGGTGCTCTTGAGGTTGGAGCCTCACTAAAGTCCAAGTTGGAGCTTGGCAACTGATTGCAACCATCTATATATTGTATCTATTTTACTGCATAGTTTATATTAATAAAAGCATTTATTCTTGTTGTTCATCTTGTGTTCTGAATATATATGTTTTAACTGGTAAAACAATAGTGGGAAAAAGAAAGACTGATTCACCCCCCCTCTCAGTATTTCCAACACTTATAATGTGGCTTTGTGAGATATATAACCGATTGTTTTTTTAAGTGAATCTATCCACCATTGTTTTCCCAATGGCATTTTTTTTATTTTTAACATTTCCTTATAAATGGAGGGTTTATCTTTGACATCACTCTGTTTCTGCTTCAATGTTCTGGTCAATTTTTTGTCATTTGTTCTTGTTTTTTAACTTTTCCCTCTAATATCAGGGTTCATATTTGACATAGATTGTTTGTTATTCTTTTCAACATTCTCTTGTTAATTCAAAGCTCATGTAAGGAATTACTCGTTCTTGTATGCATTAAAACTGGAAGTATAGGACTTTTCGGTTGCATCTCTTTTAGCACATAAGCTCCTTTTCGATTGCATCTCTTTTAGTGCATAAGCTCCAAAAAGGCTCGATCCAACCGTTTGGAGATAAGGTTTGGGAATTCAGCACCGCTGAAAATGGAAAAGCTCAAGCAAATGAAGGACTACACTGTGGGCAGTGCTGGAGGGTGTCGTATTTCTTAGCTAATTCATAAGCAGGCTCACCCACCCATAGTCAATGGTAGAAAATCCTTCACCCTTCACTCTGATTTTGGTTATCCTTATTTTGAATATAATAGATGCACATAGAAATATAGAAATAAAGATTGATTATAATAACTCAAATGAAGATGATGCACACAAAAATAAATATACAAGGGAAACCATTGTCCTTGCAATCAAAGGGTATAATAGTTCATGGTGAGTTTATGCTTACCAATCAATTATTTTTTGTTTTTGGTCTGATGCACTTCAAAATGATGCCCACAATTTGCAGTAAACCAGTGGAATTCTCGTTTTTCCCATTCGTGCAGTTCTGTGGTACCACTGAAGGTACACCTATTTTGGAGTTGGGAACAAAGAGAAAAGCAAAGCTAATTACAGTTGCAGGGAGGAGTAGAAGTAGAAGCTTAAACTTTTCCACCAACAAGATAGACATGAATCCTAATCCCATGAGGCTATTGTCTGCTTCAATGGCTTTGCAATGAAATCTAGATGTCTACTGCAACTTTTTGCAATGAGGCTATTGTCTGCTTCAATGGCTTTGTAATGAGGCTGATGTCTGCTTCAATTGCTTCAAGTAGAGAGTCGGTAGCAGTCGGCAGTCGGCAAGGGCGACAGGTGTAAATAATGGTGGTAGCCGGCAGTAACAGGTGTAATCACCATTTCAAACCTTTTAAACAAAGGTTTATGCAACATTGCCCCAGCTATACATAAAATCACGGAACTTTGGATAAAATGGATCAGTACGACGTATTAATATGAAATCCCGGCAATAAGACCTCGAAAACAAAACTTTGGATAAATCAAAAAAACCACGAAATATTTTTTTAAAACATTGGTTAAATGTAACGGTACGCCTAAATTAATGTAAAATATATAGACGATTGATCGCTATAGTCCCTGCTATGCTAGAGGCAGGGACTAATAATGGAGTGGTAGTAAGTATAAGAAAAGATAAATAACAACATACTTTAATAGACACTCATAAATAACAAATTGATTTTGGATATATTTACTTTCAATAAATTAATGTTGATTTTTTTATTGCTTTTCACCACTATGTATACAAATGTATATTGAATATATTAGAAAGATCCTAATATAATGTAATTAATAATATATAAATATTATTAATAATGTATAAAAGAATAGAGTGGTAAGTAGAAAAGGAGTTTTTTATTGCTTTTCACCCCTATGTATATAAATGTATATTGAATATATTAGAAGGATTATAATATAATGTAAATTAATATTAATAAATATTATTAATAATGCATAAAAGAATGGAGTGGTAAGTAGAAGAGGAGCTTTTTTTAATTTTAGGGAGACAATTGTGTGGTAAGTAGAAGAGGAGTTTTTTTTTAATTTTAGGGAGACAATTGTGTGATTTTAACTTTTTAATTTATCTCATCTGTATATTAATATATATTTTTGAATATATTAGAAAGATTATAATTTAATGTAAAGTAATAATATATGTAAAAATGGAAGGCAAGTATAAGAGGAGTTCTTTTAAATTTTAGGGAGATAATTGTGTACAAATTTGTGTGGAGTTTTGGTATAGCTTTAAGTAATGTAGCTAAAACTTATGGACTGCTTCAAGGTTTAAGGTTAGTCAATTTCATTAAGGTTTATAAATTGATCGTGGTTGAGGAGTAACTAATAATTATTCATCTTATTCTCTAAAATAGAACTCTTTGAGACTTTCAATTAACATTCATAATGGAAAAAATTAGAATGGAAAATGATGATTTGGTTCATGTGTTTTGCTTCAAAATTCTAGAAGGCCAAAAGCTATGATCAACTATGTCTTAGACCATGCACAACATAGATACTAGTTTAACAAGAAATTTGACCTCAAAATGAGAATTTTAACCCTAAAATCCACTTTTTTGCATAGAAAACATGAAAAAAACTCCTAAATTGAAAAATGGTGTGATTGGTAGCAGTCCCTTTTTTACGATTAAAATTCTCACTTTTTTCAACCTTGACATTGAGAACCAAATATCATTGACTATGAAAATCCTTAAAATTCCAATATTTTTCAACCATGACATTAAAAACCAAATATCTTGAATATAAAAAACCTTAAAATTCCAACAATTTTAATTGACATCAAAAACCAAATATCATGACTAAAAAAAAAAAAACAACAGTGAAATTAGAGAGTTGTTTTACAAAGAGCAATTGTTTTGTAAGGGTTAAAATTATCTCACTCGAAATCTGAGTATAAGACAACTTGACCCCTTTTCAATGAGGCATTAAAATTACAACATATTTATGCTATAATCTAAAAAAAATTCACTAATGTAAACAAAATCATAAAAGATACTTTTAAAAAAATAAATAAAAATAATTTTCCATAATTAAAATTTTATATTTAACAATAAATAATATATAAATAATTTTTTAAAAATCCATAAATATTAAAATAATAATAATAAAATTAAAAAAATTAATTAATTAAGGGAGTTGAGGTCGAACCTCACCCTCGACCTCTCATTTCCAATTTACACCTATCATCAACATCCACATGATAGCTAGGTCCTTATACGATCACCCTCAACGTGGCAAGCTTGGAGTCGCCTGACCTACCAAAGGGTGCTGTAGGGGAAGTGGAGAGGCTTCGTGGACAATGCTCAATATTATAAATATATATAATAATATATATATATATAATATAATCAAATTTTATTTATTTATATTATTATTTACATTTATATGATTAGTGTTTTTATATCAAAATGGTTTTCGGCAATAATCACATCGAAATTCATTTGTCGACACGTTTCCAACCAACAAGTGTGGTTCATCGTGAGGACAAGATGAAGAACCATGGCCCCAAGTTAAATAGAGAGATCCATCATACAATGGCTACTTTTGACCAAGGAAACAACTACAAAGGACAAGGCAACAACTTGACTGGATCAAGGGAAAGAAGTCAAAATTATTTAATTTATTAAATTAAATTATTTTAGTTAGTTTGTTAAAATAATTCATAGATATTTTTATTTTTTAACGAACAAATTAGTTTATAAATAACTAAATGTTTTAACCAACATTATCAGCCCTAATATTAATATTAATAAAAATAAAGATGGCACATGGTATTGAGAATTAATGGTATTGACCCGTGGTGTTCACGCTGTAAAAATAAAAATAGCACATGGTATTGACCCATGGTATTCACGTTATAACCTATTACTGAAATTTAAATATTGAATATTAATATTTTACCAAAAACTTATTCTATGATGTGTAAAATTGTCGATTTATCATCTAAATTGAAATTTTATTTATGTTGGTAAAAATAAAAATTTCATGATCCAAAATTCCAATTTATATGACCCAGTTCATGTAATAAAAACAAACCGTGTGTCACATCTGTCATGGGTGAATTTCTAGGCAGAAGCCTTGTAGATTTCGTAACACCCTCCATCATACCCGTTGCAGGCCGGGTTACAATAAAAATGCCCCATATCTCCTCGGCTCTGAGTAGTTGATCTGCATGCCCCATATCTCCTCGGCTCTGAGTAGTTTATCTGCTGCATATTCTGAGATCAGAGGTTCAAGCCATGGCTGCTGCTACCGGCCCCGTAACTGCATATGCTTCTTCTCCTCCGTATGCCTTTTTCCTGTTAGCGGTAATCGCGATGATCCTTGCGGTGCTGCCATGTTTGTTTCCAGAACAGAGCAGCCTCTTAGAAATGGCGAATGACATAAATCCCGTGATGATCATGGCGGCGCCGTTGGTGTTGATCTTCATTATAAGGTGCCTCTCCTCGTCCTCCAACAACAACAACGCCGATCAAGTCTCTGGTGGTGAGGATCCGTCCTCCATCAAACGGCCAGGGGGATCTCCTGTTGGTGTGGCCATCGCGCTTCTCATTGTTCTACTCATGATCTGGTGTCAGTCCTCGGGATTCGA
This sequence comes from Pinus taeda, assembly GCA_000404065.3. NCBI lineage: Eukaryota > Viridiplantae > Streptophyta > Pinopsida > Pinales > Pinaceae > Pinus > Pinus taeda. Next base: position 12,890 of record APFE030782816.1, read on the forward strand.
AGACGAACAAGAGGAATAAATCCTGAGTTTTATATATAGATTGATTGCTTGAGGACTCTGTGTATTCTTCACTTATCTCGGCCCAACCGTCATTTGCTTGAGTTAAACAATCAACGGGCTTAAGAATATGGTGCGTTCCTCATTTTTAATTGGTTCGATCTTGATAATAGGGGGGATGAATTTAGGGGATAAACATTATGCACTATAGGTAAGAAAGTAGCCAATGCCTTATAAAATGAGATATATATTATTTGGGCTGTGTAACTATTTTGAGTTTTGGGTTTTTTTTTTTTCCATAATGTGGTGATACAATACAATGGATAGGAGAGATTTTGATCTTTGATTATATAGGAGATAGGAGTTTTTAGAATGGTTTTCATTATATAAATGAATTGAGCATTTGAAAAATGGGTGGAACATTTCTATTTTGAGTATATATAATTTCAATTTATTATTTTAATAATTTATATTATTTTTTTTAAATTAATTTAAACAAGTATGTTTACAAATTGTAAAGCATTAGAAGGTTATATTAAATTAAACTACTAATTTATCATTCATATAATATAATGATAATTGTGAGAGTAAATATTATTAATTGTTTATAAAGAATTTCAAGAATTTTTAATGGAGTCTGAAATCAATTATTTATTATTAATTAATATAATATGTTGAATGTTAGTTTATTTCAACTTATAGTAGATGAGAATTTGTTGATTTTTATTTTTAATTGAGGACTTAGATTGATTTTCAAGGGAATATGCTCAACATATGCTAAAACTTAATTTTGTAGTGTATTAAAGAGTTTATTAAGTTGCATTGACTTTTGATAAATTTAAAAAGCTAGATAAGTTGCATTGACTTTTAATAAAATTAAAAAATTAGATTCGTGTGGCTCCCCACTCACCAATTTCCTAGGGATTTGAGATTATTCTAATTCTAATAAGTTCTTCCATGATAATTTCCTCATTATTACTTTTTTTTGTTTGGTATTGAAAGAAAGCCAAAGCGTGCCGGTTACATTCAGGAAGTCCAAGGACCGATTGTCGTCAACATAAAGATAAACTCACCGTAACTCTAATGTTCTAGATCTTCTTAACTTCGTTAGATGAGTCGATTTCCCGAAATTCCCCATGCTTGTGGATATAGACAAATCGCTGAAGTAAAAGACAGTAAAATATTAGAAACATAATTAAGGGATTTGATCCCAGTCTTCAACCTCGTCTCTTATCCGAATGCCAACAGGAAGGAGGACAACTTTGTTAGCTTCTGCATCCAATTCCTTATTATCCTATCAAAGAACGTGGAAAAAATTCACCTAAAGAAAGGAACCAACTAGCTTCCTTATTCTGGCAACCACTCTTGCTAGCCAAAAGTCCCTAGGGGACGTGTTATCCACTAGAATTCGAATCAAGTATTGGGAGTCACCAAGAATGATGGCTTTCTCAATACCAAGATCCCTCAAATGCGTAAGGCCTTGCAACAGGGCCATGGCCTCTACTTGCATGTTGGTACTATGCCCCAAACCCTAGGCATACTTGTTTTCTATGTTGCCATCCGCATTCTTAATGACACCTTCTGCCCCAACAATTCCCGGATTGCCTTTGGCAGCCCCATCAAAAAACAAGGAGGAACTATCTCGCTTATGGAGCTACATGCGGAAATCGCCCTTAGCAAGCCTGATCTGCCAGTCTTTCAAAATTTTGTATTGTCTCTCATCATTAGAATATTGGAGGCCAAGCTTGCTCCCCTATGCTAGTACTTCAAGACCTAAATTTTTATTTTTCAGCTTCGCAAATTTCTCACTGATAAATTCCTTGAGCAGGTCATTGGCTTTTGACAAAAAAAGGTTACCTTTCCACACTTTCTCTTGAAAAATTCTATGATTGCGCTCAATCCAGATTTGCCAGAAGATGAATTTTGGATAGACCAACCAAGCTTCCTTGAACCAATTGTTTTTGGGGAACTTTCCGGGATAGAGATGAGCCCAGTCGGCAAAGGAAGCAATGATCGTGTTGGGCAGACTAACAATGGATCCCAATGGGGAAAACACGTTTGCCCAAATACACTTGGAGAACCTACATTCAATCAATAAATGAGAGGCATTTTCCTCATTTTCTAGGCAAAGGGTACATTTGGAAGGGCCTAGGAAGCCTTTCTTTCTAAGCCTGTCCTCTGTTAAAATGTTGTTGTGACACAATATCTAGTTGAAGAAATCAGTTTTTGGCACACATTTCTGCCTCCAAAGTCCTCTCTAAATCACAGGGCAGCAAGGAACATGAGGAATTTTTTTGAGCTATGCGTAGCCTAGTGCAATTGCATAGGAACCAGTTTGAGAACCCCAACCTCTCTTATCTTGTTTTCTGGTGTTGATCGGGCTCATTCCTTTTAGCTTATTCAGAAGGAATGACCATGCCTAATCTAGAGCATCCAACATTTGAGGTTTCTTCCAGCCTACCCACGCATTATCCTTCCAACTAGGGATATCCCACAAAGTTTTGATGTCACTGTTCAACGTCCAGCTTCGAAGCTCAGCGAGCTCTTGGACATCACCTAAAGGTTCTTTGTTCATAATTTTTTTGGTCTAGATATTAATAAGTTTGCCATTACCTGGGATCCAAAAGGAATGCTTTTGTATCAGTGGTAAAGCCTACATGCAAAGCTTGTGAATTTGAGAACCTTTAATGGTGGGGGTGAGGTGATCTAAGCTTCGAACCTCTGACCCCTGAAATATTTCTTCCATAGTGCATTTTGAGCCCAGCCCGATTTCGGGGCTATTTGTCTCCACAAACTCTTAGCCCCCCGTAGTGATATTTTGTGTCCTCGGGTCTTTGAAGTTCAGACCTCCTTCTAGCAGAGGCTTAGCAACTTTGTCCCAACTGACAAGGGCGATCTTCCTGTCATTTTTGATTGCTGCCCTTCCAAAAGAACCTTCGAATCCACTCCTCCATCTTCTTGAGGATGCTGGTGGGAGCCAACATGGCCAAGAATTGGAAGATAGGTAGGCTTGCCAGAACAGACTTAATAAGCATTGTCTTCCCAGCAAGATTCAGCCATGAGAAACCCCAAGACTAATTTTTTTTCTTGAATTTATCAACCATTGGGAGCCAATCTTTACTAGAGTGCCTCCTTTGGAATATAGGAAGGCCCAAATAGATGAAAGAGTTCTAAGAAGTAGAGTCAGCGAAGCCTAAACATCTGGAAATTGAGGAAATATCGTTGTTGGAAATATTCCAGCCATAAAAATGGAATTTCCCTTCATTTATTTTACTGCCTGAAGTACCACAGAAATCGTCCAACACTTTCTTGAATCTGGAGGAAGAGTATACAGAGGCAGCACCAACAGAAGAGAATCATCAACGAACAATGCATGATTAATATCCTTGACACCTCTAGCAATCCTAAGACCCATAAACTCTTGATCCACGTGACACTTTTCTAAATAAAAATTCATAACTAAAGCTTGCAAAACAAAAAGAAGAGGAGAAAGAGGGAAGCCCTAGCGCAGCCCTCTAGTAAAATCCCGACAAAACCCAAAATTGTGCATCACATCAAAGAGGAAATTGTGACGAACTTAGTCAAACACATTAGCTAGGTCTAGCTTGGCCACCATACCTTTTTATTTCCACTGCAAGCTAGAATGAATAGCCTCTTACACGAGGATTATGTTGTCCATGATCTTCCTACCCTAAATGAACCCCCCTTGATTTTAAGGTATAATGGAGGGCAAGAGGACCTTCAATCGGTTGGCGATCACCTTTGTTATGAGCTTGTAACCAATGTTGCATAGTGAAATCAGACGAAACCTTAAAAGTGTTGGCTTCCTTCTCCTTTGGGATGAGGGCGAGAAAGGCGGAATTCGTGTTGCCTCACATTTTTTGGCAGTTTTGAGATTTTGAAACCATTCTACGCAGGTCCTTCTTCAATATTTGCCAACAGACTTGGATGAATCTGGCTATGAAGCCATCCGGACCCAGGGCTTTGTCGGGCTCCATTTCATACAGCACAACCTTTATTTATTTTTTGGTAACTTTAGCTTCCAGTTGTTGATTCATATTTGAAGAGATCTTGGGGGATAACATCCAAGAACATAGTGTCCTGACTCATTACCTCGACTTCGCTATGGAGTTTCTCAAAGTGGGAGAAGGCAGCCCCTTTGATACTTGTGAAGTCCTTGTGGGTAACAAGATCTTCTTTTATTTCAGAAATTGTGTTGAAGGACCTTCTAGCTTGGGCTTGCTTGTGGAAGAAGGAGGTATTCTTGTCTCCCGCTTTCAAACACAGGCTATGGGATTTCTGTCTCCAATATTCTTCCTCTTGCATACAATCTTTGTGGAATTTTTCCTGCAGATTTCCTTCTATGGCTAGAGATTCCTCTAAGGGGTCCTCCTCTTCCATCTGCAATTGGTGCTTCTCAAGGGAGGCATGGACCATCTTCCTTTCACCAGCTGGATTCGGAAGAGTTTTAGCCCAACTCTTCAGAAAAACCTTTACTCTTCTTAATTTTTCTTCCCATATAAAGAAAGGAGACCCTATGATAGGCTGATTCCAGCTTTCTTTGACCTTATCCATAAAGTATGGGTGCCTAATCCATAAAGGACTGAATCAATAAGGAATGGGCCCAAAATTTTTGTGTGCTGAGAGCTCTAGCCTTATGGGTTTATGATCCGAAATGCTACAGGCAGAATGAGCATCCTAGCTTCCAAACCAAGGAGAAGATAGGAACTTTGAACAAGAAATCTATTTAATCGCGCAACAATATGGCTAGGACCTTTCTTTTATTTGACCAAGTATACTTACCTTTCAAGGGATTGATGTCGAGCAGATCCCAATCTTGCATGATGTCCTCCACCCATTCCCTCGTTGGATCCCTTACTACGTTGCCACCTCTCTTCTTGGAAGAGCTTAAAGTTATATCAGATCCCCTGCAATGATAATATTTCTTAGCATTTCTTCCTCAACCTTGAGTTTGATTGAGTCCCAACACTGCTTCTTTTCCCCTACATTTACTGGCGCATAAACATTAAAGAGACTAATAATCTCCCTTGTCTCTCGGCTTATGAATTGCATAACCTGCCAGTGAGTATTCTGCTTTCCGTTGACCACTTCCAACTTGGCTACATTCTAGAGAACTCCCAACCCTCCCGATGCACCTCGGGCTGAGACAGCCTGCCCGCCACTTTTTCTCCGAAGATTCTTGCTTACTTGGAGGAAGCTCTTCTCCTCCAACTTAGTCTCTTGGATTATTAGGATATTTGGGGTTTCTATCCTGATCAAACTTCACATTGCTTCCTCGTTTTGCTTGCTCCCCAATCCCTTGCAATTCCAGGAGACAATATTCATTATTTACCTTTTTGAGATTGGGTGGCCCCTTTGGGCCCTTGTCCATGACTTCTTGTAATCTTTGGTGTTTCTGCTAGCATCTTCTCCAATGTTGGCTGACTACCTTGGAGTTTGTCTTTATATGTTTCTCGCTCTCTTTTTTCCCGATCAGACTTCCTTCCTCTTGTCAATCTGCAGGGCAATGTTTGGGAGACACCTATTTTTCCTTCCTCCTCAGATTATTCTGAATCTTGGTCTTCCTCTTCCATATGTATGGCCTTTCCCTTAGGGCTTACTACTGCACTCTCTCCTTGCCTAGAGTTTTCGAGGATCTCTTTCTCCTTTTCCTCCTTCTGCTGTTGTTTTATTTCTTGCACTTTAATTGAGGCAGAGGAAAGGTGGGTGAACGCATTCTCTTGTGCCTTTGGCTGCTATCCTTGGTCACTAGAAGAAGGCTGCTGCCCTTTTCCCTTTGAAGCTCCAAGAGGGTTTGAGGATTTAGGGTTAGCCCTTGATCCTTTGACCTGCTTCCATCCTTCTTCCTTTCCTTGCACCGCCTCTTCATTTTTGGTACAGTTCTTGGCAAAATATTTGTATTCCTGACACTTACGACACTTGAAAGGAAGTTGCTCATAGTCAAGTTTTTGCACATGAGTCCAACTTCCTACATTTATCTTTATAGCCTCTATCAACCCCACTTATAGATCCACTTCGACACAGATTCTAGCGCAGTCATATTGATCCTTGGTACTTGCTCGATCAATGAATTTTCCTAGCGCGTTGCCTATATGTTGGAGGGAATCCCAGTTCCAACAATGTAGAGGAAGATTCAGAAGTCTTACCCACACTGGAACTGCCGACGAAACATCTTCAACTGGATCAAAATTGGGAGTCCATCTGTTCAGATAAAGACCTTGAGGGCCCATAAAATAGGGTCCATTCCTGAAGATTAGATCCTTGTCTTATTTTGAAATAAACTCAAACAGAAAATAGCCTCGCCCTACAAAATACGAGGTGACACTTTGCTTGATTAACGGTTTCTAGTTCCTGTGGATCCAGGCTTCCGTAGCTTTGGGAGAAGGCCAAATGCTAGTGAACTGTCCTACTAGGGCTCTCTTTGCCAGTGACAGAGCTACCTTGATCAGCCCCTCCGGAGGAAGGGAGACCTCCGGTATATTTTCCAGCTTTGTAACAAACTTCGAAGCAGTCGGTTTCTTCTTGGTTGGCATCGAAGCCAGAAGAGTCTTGAATGCAGCATCTTCAGCCTTAGGGGAGGATGGAGGACAGATGGGAGGAGCCTAGGACGAGCCCAGCTCATCCATGGAAGAAGGGGCATAGCCATAACATAGCCAACCAGCCTGTAAGAGAACACAACAGTTTGCAGAGAAATTTATTTTCAGTTCCTCATTATTACTTATAACATTCATTTATAATTCTTTTTTCCTTAAGTTAAAGTTTACCCATAACCTTTTATACATGGTTAATCGGGTAAATGTGTGCATTATTAGGCATTCTTTGTTGTAATAGTCTTTTTTTAGTTATATTTATGAATTCTTCAGTTATATCAACCACATTAAATAAATAGTTGAATGGAATTTTATAACTAATTAATTAGGTATTATTACTATTTTTATTATTATATTAGGATATATTATCATATTTTAGTATGAGAAAGAGGTGTGATACTTTTTTATATTTAATATGGAGTTGAAACTTGAGATTTAAAAAACAATAATAACAAAAAAGCACTTCAATATTTATTATAAATAAAATATTTTGATATTCATCTTAACTAATTTGAGAGAGATCTCTTAGTTTTTTTAAAGATGGAGTTGGGCATTTGATATCAAAAAATAAAATCAATACTGACCATAAATAAAATATTTTAATTGAAATATATGTATCATCACTACTATGCCAGACATCAAATTACGGTATGAGACCCCTTTGTTTGTGAGAGAAGGAACCCACACTCCCGATAGTGATTTTATTGCTAAATAATAAGTTATTGGTCCCCCTCTACGTGGCTTCAAAACCCATAAGGCACATCTTTGGCCCATTGTGATAAGGCTCAAGGAGTAGGCTCCACAACTTTAGTGGAGTCTCAACTCTTGTTAAGTCATAGATTCCTGGTATATCTAGCTTATGGGCTATTGGATATACTCTTGGTGTTATATGTTGATTTTTAGGTAGCTGACGGATGTATTCCCCAACTACATAATTGGGCTAAGAAAGGAAATTTAATTTAATTTTAAGGTGCTCAAGTCGGCCCCACCATGTGAATGGGTGTGACCCTTGGTTAAAACCCACTTCTTTTGATAACTATAAATACTAATTCGACCTCCCACATTTGGACATTTTAAATCATCAATGCATCTTATGATATTTTTTTTTCACACATTCTAGATAAAGAAGAAGACTTCTAAAGTTTGACCAACAATGACCACCTTTGACTGAGTTTTTGAGGCCCCACCATGTGAATAGGTGTGACCCTTGGTTAAAACTCACTTCTTTTGACCACTATAAATACCAATTCAACCTCCCACATTTGGACATTTTAAATCATCAATGCATCTTATGATAATTTTTTCACACATTCTAGATAAAGAAGAAGAATTCTAAAGTTTGACCAACAATGACCACTTTTGACTGAGTTTTTGAGGCATGTTTAACTTGGGTTGACCAAGAAAAATGCATCTTTAATGGCCCAACTAATGGTGACAAGAAGTTAGGCCCATAATCCAACTTAGTCATGAATTTTTTATGTTTTCTATTGTATCAATACTTTGTCATACTTTAGTGCTGTAAGAAACATAGGATGAAGGTTTGTGGTCATAAGTATTTCAAATTTTTGGAAAATAAGGAACCAATAATTTTTCTTGAAACTCAAGGACATAATTTTTGTAGTACAAGAGTCATGGCTATCCTCTTGCTCTTTCCATAGATTTTTGCTTCTTACAAATATTTACTAGAGTTAACAAATAAAAAGAAAGACATGATGAATAGGAATGGTACCACCAATTCCACATAGCTTCTCAATCAACACAGTGAAGAATGGAAGAGTTCAACACTAAACAAAACTAATAGCCTTGGTTGATTAAACATGACTTTTAGAATGGAGATATGCTCACCACTCTTACATTTTTTTTTAATGGAGCTTCAAAGCAGAATCCTAGAGTAGTGACTTTACTCGAGGTTGTCATGGATTTTAAAGGAACAATAAAAACAACCTTCCCATGGGGCTTTAGTATATTTTCTAATAATAAATTAGAAGCTTACACCTTATTGCAAAACATGAGGATAGCCATGATTCTCAAATCCAATCATTAATAATGGTGGTAGATTCAAAGCCTAAAATAAGACAAATGGTGTTCAATGCCACCCTTGTTGATAGGTAATTTTTGGGTATGTGTTATATTCCTTCAAAAACTAGCT
>APFE030782816.1:25596-38754 GCA_000404065.3 Pinus taeda
GTCCGGGGCAGCGCCTCGGAAAATTTTGGTTTTGGACCCTATGTTAGGTTGGGCAGACCCACCTATGGTTTTGTGCATGATTTTCGCACATGTTTGTTGGACGCGATGGTTTTCGGTCCATGGTTTTGGACGCGATGGTTTTCGGTCCATGGTATTGGATGCTTCGGCATGTATAAATATGTATTGTAACACATTGAAAGGAACATAATGAAAAATCAAGCTGGTAGTCCCGGTTTTGGGATCCAGTGGGAAATCTCTGTGTATACATGTTTTATGTGTTATGCTCTCGCATTTTTATTTTTTCATGTGATTTAGAATTCGTATGCAGTTAATTTCTGTACGGGGTTAAAACCTACAAATCCAACAAGATTTAGTGCATCCACGTGGTCATGGCCCTTCGAAGCCAAATTGAAAAATTCAAGTACCTGTATTGAAATTGGAATTCAAAAATGAAAATGATTCTAAGGGCTAAAGATGTTGTATCAGAAGATATGCATAAAACCTAGACCTAAAGAAACCCTCGAACGACCATGGTTCACCCGCAAATAGCACTTGTAAGTGACGAGGACATCTTGAAGAATCTGTCGCTAAGGCATGAAATGCAAATGTCTAAGAATACTTTTAATAGCAATGGGGAATCCAAAATGTTAGGTGTACGGGATAGAAATTTTGGGGGGCATTGTATTGACTACAACAACTGGTGAAGCACTGGTAGAATCCAACATCTCTACCTAAGCCCCTTCAGATTGAGTCTTAAAATAAATGCAAGGAAGTATTGAACCAGATACTGTGCGTACCACTTGAGATACTTGAACATTTATATATATGCCACTTATTTGTCTCCTTAGCTAGTTCATGATAGTCTTTACACACTAAACTAAGAGTTCACACATGTAAGTCTTTGACGATGTTGCAGGAACATGACATAGGGTTTATGGTGTTCAATACTTAAAGTAAGTTTCTGGTGTTTCTTCACTTCCAGCGAACATCCGTAGCCCTGGCGAAATCACTCAAGAAATCACAAGCATTGCTTCACTACCAACGAGTGTCCATAGCCCCTGTGAAGTTGCTTGCATCACCTCTCTGCATAGGAAGTCTTTCTTATCCCTTTACCATTATTTAATTAATTTTATTTTCCATGCACTCATAATTATTTATTAGGGCATTCATTACATCAGGGTGGATGAGGGATCCTGACTTATTTTACAGGCAAGAGAGGTTGTTTCTTATCTGACAGAAACTAAAAAAAAAAAATCTGACTTAGGTTTTCCCTCATGTTTTGTTTCTACATCACATCTCCAACTGACAGTTGGATAATGAAAACACACAAGTCAAAATTTTTAGGACCAGACCTGAAATAGACTTCAAGTTATATATATAGGTCAAATGAATTAATTAAAATACCCCACAAATCGCAACTCATGTTTTCCTTGTTAAGAAGGCAAACTCATGTAAAAGATATCAGGGATGAGGTTTTAGTACTATGGTCTACAAGAGATTGCTTCTTGGTGTGACCGTCACAACCACAAGCAACCATGGATTGAGATTTCAACACTAGGGTAAGGTGTTCAAAGAAGCTCTTTTGGGGTTTATTCATGTGCAAGCTTGCAAAGAACATTCAAAGAACAAGGCTTAAATGAAAGTGTAAATGTGAGTGCAATGAAAATGCAAAATGGAAGAGCAGATGCAATGCAATGTAAACAATAATTAAATGCAATGCAAGTAGAAGGTAATTGTAGAAATTTTGAATAATTTAACACATATTCAACAGAGATTATCCTGATCATGTACTATTGCGGAAAACATACACAATACATAAGCTCCTCTACGTTGATCATCATTATAGCAGCATCAATAACAATAAAACATCAAGAGCATTCACACATTAACACAGTATGTATCCCGGGGAAAGCATCTCGCTAAAAACCCCAACTATCTGTATATTAATGATTGAGTCATGTAACATTACAAAGTACAATGCTTATCACAAGAAATCCAGTACCAGCTCCACCTTTTACACACAATACAGCTCAGATCTGAATCAATCACTGGCTCAAATCTCTTCCGCTGCTTGCCTGCCTCCGCTGCTCAATACCTGCACAAGAAATGATGATGATTCCAAGGCAGCCACGTCTTTCCTTGGCTAAATCACGTATTTCAAGCTACAATGTGGAAACTCATTGGCATACTCAATCCCCTGATTTGTGCAAGATCTGGTGCACAACTATAGTCACAACTGATAGCAATCTGATTCTCTAACACCTGTCCCTGCTGAACTGAACATGCACTGACATGCAACTGAGTTAACTGATGTATTCATTAGTTGTATTATGAGTTAATAACTTGTGAATTAATTAATCACTAATTCACCCAACTCATCTCTAGTCTATTCGCCAGTTAGACTAAATACAACCAGTTTAACAAAGCTAAACTGAACACAACTCCATCAACTGCACCTCCAGTCCACTAAACTCAACTCACTTGAGTTCTAACTGAAGTCATGCATGCAAATATTCAACTAACCCATAAGAACCACGTATTTCCTTCATGCAATTGCATGTGCCACATCCGTAGCTCGAACTGAAGTGCTCCAAGAGAAAAAGATTAAGTTTATAGTCCAAATATTATTGTGAGATAATAATATTTGACTTTTCTATTTTTAGCCTGGCAGTCTAAAAATAGACTCCGCCCATATGTCTAAAAATAGAATCCATCTATTTTTCCAACTTGATCAATCATCCATAAACAGCAACCTGCAATCCATAGACATGATCCATATGTCTAAAAATAGACATAGTCTAAAAATAGACTTGCGCCAAAAATAGCCTGCGGGCCCACTTAGTGAAGGCGACTCTTTTCACTAAGCTCCATCATCTTGTTGCATTCTCAACAAGCATTTCTTGTTGCACACTTTTCAACAATAATGCTAAATGAAAAATAAATGCAAGATGTAAGGAAGTGAACAAAGTTGCATGCAATAAAGGGAATCAATGTAGGGATGTGATGAAATGTTTATGCAATACAAGAAAAATCAGCTAAATGCAACTAAGAGAATCGTGCAATGCTATGAAAATGATTCCTAAATGCAATGCATTGAAGAGTAATGCAGGGAGATGAATGCAAAATAAATGCATAATGTCAGGAAGCAAACAAAACTACTTGCAATAAAAAGGGAACTCAATGCTAGAAAGCTAGTAAGAAAATACAATAAAAAACATAATGCACAGTGTGAAATTGGTTATGAAAGAAAATGAATGCATAACTATTCTAACAAGAAAACAACTGAAAATAAACCTAAACCCTAATATAATTGAATAGGAGATCAGGATTATGTGAATTCAAAATTCTAGTGAAGCCACGAGAATTGCTTCTGACTTACAAACATAAACATGTCTACAATTAGCGCCAGTGTGAAATAATGCACAAAAACAAAGATGTTTACACGTGTAAATTGCACAAAAGATCGAAGGTCTCACCTGCTAGCAAAAGAAATTTCTAGGAAATATCGCTCTAAATAGGGCGCAACTCAATCTTGATAAACAAAAAGTTAAACTTGAAAACCCTGAACATCTCTCCATGATATGCATTCATTTATGTTTAACCCTAAATCAAGCACAAGAGAGATTAGAGATCGCTTGCTTGCAGAGGAATTCACTAGATAAGACTCTTCCAACCAATTAGAAATTCTATCATGTTTTCAAAATGACCAGCTTGAAAACCCTAAGAAACTTTCAAAGATGAGATTTCATCTGCTACAACTGTGATACGAGAAGAATCTAGCGAGGAAACTATTAATCTAATCTCATTCAAGGATCTTGCCAAGAACATGAGGACCTGACATAACCATCAATGAGAGTTGAAGTGCTTCACCATCCTAGCAAACCTTTGAACCTTCAAATGGTAGATCATCAAATTTCTATGGCTTCGTACGATCAACAGATGAATGCATACATTCATCATCAATTGTGGCATCAAAACCATTATTAACAATATCATTGGTTTGATCAAATGTTCCGATATTGGCATACTTGTTATTCAATAGATAAGATTCTTCTGGTTTCCAAGATGGAGATGAATCAACCGAATGGAGGCCATGAATAATTTGACATATGGAGTTGTCTTCATCCCATGTTGGGTGATCAAATTTTGGAGGATTGATCAAATCAACAAGAGTATGTGGACAACGATCATCAAATGTATTAGCAAGATCATTATTAACGAGATGACAATTACTGAAGCCAATTTCAATTTCATCAAATTGACCATTCGAAATTAAATATTCTTCTTAGATAAAAGATGAAGAAGAATTAGTGAGATACAGTTCATGAACCAACAAAGTGATATGATTTTCCTCCTCACATGTTAAAGATTGTAAATCAAAGGTACATGAGCAATGAATTCACCATTTTCATCTTCTAAATGTGAGACAACACCATCTTGTTCCTTATTGCAAGTAATCCCAACAGAAGAGGAATCCAAAGGATTTAGAACGATAGCTAGTGCATCACATTCATTAAACAAGTCAGGGTACAAAGAATAGTGTGTGGAGACTGAAAGCAAATGTAAATAATTACGTGTAGAGGCATCAATTAAATCAGAGTCATAATTGAAATGTTTCACATTACCAACTTGAGAAATGAACAAATCTTCACACATGTTATGCTTTATGGAATCATTTGAACTTCCACTGTCACCCAAGACAATGTCTTGGTCATGGTAGGGAGGTGAAGGAAAGAGCATATCATGGGAAGATGAAGGATTAACCAAATCGGGAGGACCTTCGTTAATATGATAATAAAAGGATGGAATATTAATTTTGGTTTGAATCTACCCCATTTCAACAAGGTTTATTTCAACTTCCAAAGAAAGACAACTCTACTCTTTTACATGCAAAGTTTCCTCATTGCCGAGTCCATCAACAACAGAGATTTTCGTGTTACTACAAGAATCAATTTCATTGGATAATTAAGATGGAGGATAAGAGAAGTCAGGGGGGACCATTTCCTCCTCTAAAATCTGAAGTTTCCTTTGACGTACACCCGAAGCAAAAGTTGGCATAGTGAAATTAGGGAGCAAATTACTAAAGACCTTTGATGTCTGAATGTCAATGTTTAGTCTATATTTAAGTTGTCTTTCAGAAATACCAACTAGATATGGAAACTCTCTCATTGGATGATACCAGTCCTTATCTTTCTCGGGAATTTTATAGCAAATATTGAAAAATCTATCGAAAAAATCTTCCATTGATTCATTTGGCCTCATTCTAAGTTCATCAATTTCTTTAAAAAAAAATCAGAACTAGACTCTTGAAAAGCTGGCATAAACTCATATATGAATTGTTCAAAAGAATGAATAGAAGCATACGACAAGGTTTTGCACCATGACTTGACTTAGCCTTGAAAGGTGAAAAAGAAAATTCTGCATCGGGCATTGTCATGATAGACATCGTTAGAGGTACAAATATCAAAAAATCAAAGGATATGATTATATGCAAAGATTTATCCCTTGCCATCAAACTTATTCTTTGACAAGAGATTGAATAGCTTTTTGGGGACTGAAATATTTACCTTTTCATAAAACCAACCCAGAATAAGGATTTGGGAAGGAGCCATTTCAAGAACAAAGATTTAAAATCAAACTCCACGAGTCAGCTTGTCATATGCCCTCCTTCTAGCACCAAATCTATTGACGGAGAAAAATGTCCTTTCAACAGTTAGGGGATCTCCCTAGTGTGAAGTCCTAATCAGACGTCACATCGTTTGGGATAGGAGCCCCATCTGGTATGTGGGCTTGGCTGCCACCATGAATATTTTTCTCCTAGTTGTCAAATGCACGAAAATGAGTGTGAGATGCCTAAAGAATGAGGATGAAATCAGCCCTCAATTGACAAACTAGTAGAACAATATATTTAAAGAGCCTAACAGCAAAACAATAAGAACAAGTGCCTTAAGAGAAACTAGTTAGCTAATATCATCTTGGGACATACAAGCAAGAGGATACTAGAGACCAGTTATGAATTAGTTCACAGTTAGTTCCTAGCATTTTCATGGAATAAGTAAAGCAAAGACTCAAAACAAACATATAAACCATAGTCACGAATTAGTTCATCGACATAAATCTAACATGAAAGCACACATGCAGATGTGATTGGAGAATCAATTAGCTAGTACAAACAACAAAGGAATGCATGGGAATCTATATCGGAATTGAATAACCTCTTATTGATAATGTTGTCCATTCCAATACATGTGTCACAAGCCCATCAAAACCCAATTGTGGGATGGAGGCAGTTCATGTCATCTCCAAGACCAAACCCTAACCTCACCACAACTTACCCTACTATCTTCCAAAAGTAGAGTACTTTTGGCTCCCTAAGCATAAAATTGTTATCTAATTCCTAGCCTAGCTCAAGTGCTAAAATTCCACTTTCCTAGAGGCATGATGAGATATTTATAAAAATTGGGGGTGATAGTTCACCTCCTTGTGACTATTGAATTTCGTCGTGACCTTTAATTCCTAATGCTTTTTACAACTCATATTCACTTTTACAATATTTTATCATTTTCTATATTATAATTATGACACAAAAAACAACATTCACAATATGATTCAAGAAACACATTGGCCTATAATGATACAACAGATTAGAAGTTCAGATTATGGTTATGGTTGAATAATTAGACTTCCATGTTGATCATTGGTCTCCCTAGACAAAACCATTGATGAGATGGAGCTCTATCTTTCTTGGTTCTACCATCTTGACACAAGTTGATCTTTCTTTCCCAAGGATTGGACTCTGTTCTTTAACTTGATTAAGTGATTTCTACTACTGGGTTGTTGTATTCTCTAATGAAGCTTGAATCTGAGTATTATTTCAAATCATGACAAGCCCAACATTCTCCTCTCTCCTTTAGCAAATGAAATTTTAACAAGTGATCCTGCTTGGAGTGATTGAGGAATATGAATTCAAAATGTAGAAAATTTCATCCAATTCCTCTAGCTATTCATGAGTGTTCCTTCCATCAACTTCACCTTTAATAGAAGATAAATCTCGGTAAACAACTCGAACCTCTTTAACGTATTTTTGCTTTCTGCTTGCTTTTTTTCTAGCTCTAGTGATTCCATTTTAAGTGTAGCAATCATTGTGGTCTTTGATATAAGACTTACTCAAAACCTACCCATTATGCCATTCTGAAGTTACAAACTCCATCTCTATGTACAGTATATTTTATCAGTTGCTCCACTCTGATGAGAGATTATCTAGGGAAAATTTACCTTTCCAAAACTACCTTTATGTGACGCAATATGTGTTTGGAATTTTATTTGCCAGTGTGAATGTCATAAGCATCATCCACTGTGGAGCTTCAATGCTAACATGTTCTAGCATGTTTGTTAAATAGATTTCCTAGGCTAGAAAATGTCAAATCTGAGAATTAGCCTCACCATTGACTGTAGGCTTTATTATTTAGCAAATTAACCTTGGTACTTTTCATGGATGCCATATCTATCAACGTAGACATCTACAAGGGTGTTTTCATATTCAAAAGATTTTCATTGCAAACATGTGAATCATTCAAATGAAAACTAAACCCTTTTCCTTCCAATTCTAGTATGAGATCGGTTCAAGTGAAATTGGCATGATGAAGTAGAGGAATAATTGGTGTTTTGTAACTAGACTACTTAAGTAGGTGTCAATGTATGCAAAGAAATAGAGGGCCATTGGAAGAGTGCATATAAGGATAGTAGTGTGCTCATCCTTAGTGCAAAGTTTGAAAGTGTTTATGAAGGGTTATTAATACCGATCGGATAAGTCATAATCCATGTATTGGTGATGGTAAGATGGTTGTACTATATAGTAAGAAATCATATGTGTGATGTACCATCTATGTTTCACCTTTACACATTAACGAGTAACGCCCTTTCAACATCCCCAAGCGTATGGGCATCTGATGTGTTCTCGGGATCATTTCCAACTTGTATGAATGTTAATTAGCGTCAAAACCATTTGTCAACATCATGTCTCTCAATCAAGAATCATATTTAATGAAATTACCTTCCCTATTTTTCCAAGCCCCATTTCATCTGTCGATATTGCATTTAAATGATTGTTGCAAGGCCTATGAGTCGCAAGTCGTGATCACAGATCGCACTTACAATCTCATTATGCTTTGCGAATGTGATGTGTGACTTGTGATGAAGCAATTTGTAATGTTCCAAACTTAAATAAATAGTGATATGCAAAGCAAAAACGATTTACAGCACAAAAATTTTAAACAATCAGCAAATGTTCATAAAAACTCTAGAATTAAGAACCAGTTGAGCCATTTAATTAATCCATGGAGCAAGTACAATAGTATGGAGGAATTCACCTAGGCTTGCCTCAATGGCAAGCATGAAATAACCCAGAAGATAATACAATGATCTCAAATGCTGGAAATGACTACTCCTCTAATGCTTTGTTTTGCCCATAAAACTTCATTGTTGCCTGGAAAGGGACTGCAATAAACTCCTCCTATGGTGCTCATAAAATGATGAAACTTCAGCCACAAACTCCTTGGTCAAAACCCACAAAAACCCAGAACTAGTTTGGCCTGATTTGCACTTCCCAAAATCGACCCCCAAAGGCACTATGCCCAACAATTCTACAATGTCTGTTGCAAAGATACGGCTTAAATCCCCACCTCCGGTGCTCAGAAAATTATGAAACTTTATATTTGGGATCCTTGTCAAAAACCCAAAAAAAAACCAAAAAGGATTTTGGTTGGTTTAGACTTATGAAATTCAACCCCCCTTAGAGCCCAACCTAAGTTGCAACTGCAAATCTCGGCCTGCTAGAAATTGCCTGTAAATCCTCCCATAAATGCCCCCAAAGTGTTGGGCTGACCCTTTCTATCCAATCCTTGACTTCCTGGGTGAGCTCTTGGCCTAAGACACCTGCTCCTAAGCTCCACAAAAAACTGTTGAGTGGCCTCTACGTTGTCCCCTAGCCCAGCAATTTGAACTGCTGGAATGTTGGCTCTACTCGCTGTAAAACTTAGCAAGAATGTTGGTCTATTGTTGCTATCTCAGCTCTCTAACTCCCCGGCAAACAATCTGATCTTTGTTGGCCTCTATCTCCCTCTGTGTATTCTATGATTGCCCAGAAATACGCACTCCCTGCTCTGCACTGGTTGGTGGTGCTATGTCACTGCCCTGGAATTCCTGAAATCCTTGTCGAAATGCCTCTCTAGAGCGGGCACGGATGGTCCCCCAAAGTAGAGGTTGAATCTCCTGCTTGAGAGATTCGTGGCTAAACATCTGATTGACTCAGCTAAACAGCAGAGTGAACAGTCAAGTGATTTTGTTTGCAAGATGTATGAATGAATCCCAAAATGAGAGTTTCTCCCTCCTTATAACTCCTTGGGCCTCCCTTGCCTCATGTGAGCCCCTCCATCCACCTATTCGACTTTCCCCCCAAGCTATTCGAATGGGTCAATTCGAATTCCCATGTGGGTGGCCCCCACATTCCACTAGCAACCAATTTAAGTCGAATTGCCTCCTAAGTCCCTAAGTCGAAAATGACAGGTTCTCTTCCTTAGCCAAAATTGTGAAAAATTCTGTAGCAACACCCCGTTAAAAATGTGTTTGGGAAGGGACATGACACAATTCCAACTTAACGCATCTTCAAAATTAACTTGTTTAGCATAAAAAAAAACCAAGCTTCTCCAAATGTCTTGTAACTGCTCTTTCAGTTGACTACTTGGCCAATAACATGTGGTAACCTTTCACTAATAATTATTTATAGTGCAGAAGTAATAGGATTCCAAGCTCCAACAATATTAACCTGCATGTAAAATTCCAACTATGAATAATAAGATCAAAGAAAAATCATAGTAGTTTCTTCTTTACATGTGCAAGAGCCTTGTATGTTATCACATTCCAAGCTCAAATTGGATACTTCATGTTGAGCCCCAAATGATGTTTTGGAAAATCCAACCATCAGATTCACTTTAGATATTTTACCTTCAGCCCTTCCCTTAACAAAATGTCATACCCAGATTGTAAACTTTGGTACAAGCTTAAATGTGAGGCTTCTATCCTAGAAGCAACCAAATTCGGAATAATAGGATGTACCCCTTTATCATAGCAAAAATAGAAGAATAAATCCAGCATGATACCCTACGTTTTGAGCAACTCCGGCACCAAGTCCTATATTTTAGACAGCGTAAGTATGTGGGAGAATGGGTTGGTCTGCATCTTTGTGAATGTAATGTTCTACATCTAAAAGAGATGGTGGATAAGGAGATCTATGTCTCCATGAAATAAGGTCATTCAAAACTTTATAGAGACAACCATGCCCACCCCAAAAATTAAGCCTCTTAGTTACTCTCCTTCAAAACATCAAAGACATTACCAACTCTATATGTCTTTTCCACCTTCATTATTAAAGAGGACAAACTACTTCCCAAGTTTTAATAGTGTGCCCTCTTTCACTTATAGAATTCACAAAACCCAAGAGGTCCTTAGGTCTTTTATCATTTAGGTTTATAAAGCTATGGATGCATTAGACCTATTTTTGACGAGTCTTAGAATCTGGGTGGCGAAAAACAAGTTCCTCAAGATCCAAAGAGAATGTTGTCTATGTGACTTTTCAACGAAGTATACAACAAAACAATGCAAACGTCTCTTAAGTCGGCCATTGCATAAATAGGTAAACCATAACCCAAGAAGTTGTATGTCGTTGTAGCATATTTTGACTCGTTAATTGAACTCCTACTAGCAAGCTCCAGAGCATAAACATAAAATAACAACAACTTAATCAATATTTGAGTAGCATCCATTAAGCCTTAGTAAGATGACCTATCATAATCCAAGGTGGAAAAGGTATTTCTCATGGTGATGGCCCGTAGAACTTTTTCTCTTCATCTATCATTCCTAGTTGTTTTTCTCTATCTGGCTTCTGATTTCCTTTCATCAAGTGAACGCCATTTTCCATCGCCACATTTCATGTTTGCGACTATGCATTCAATCCAATGTCATTTAAGAGTGGAAGCAATGTTGTCCATTGTTCTTTCTCGTCCTTGGCATTTTCAATGATGTCTATCATAAGTTGATAAGGCATGGGAAAGGTCTTGACAACATCATGCATTCTTACTCCAGTCACAAACCCTAAGCGTATTTGAAACCAATTATGGGAAACACACCTATGTGCAAGATTATCTAATAAGTTATCAACTGAGCATATGCTCTCATAATCCAACAAGATGTTACTTAATATTGAAAAGTTTTACCATCGACCATTGCATCTAACTATTTTTCTTCTTTTACATGTACAAGCAATGAGATGTTTATATGGGTTTAAGGAAGCCAACAAGCTCCAACCCTTTGAAGCCAATTTGAAAAATTTGAATACATGTATTGAAATTGACATTCAAAAATGAAAATGGGTCTAAGGGTTAAAGATGTTGTATCACAAGATATGCATAAAAACTAGACCTAAAGAAACCCTAGAACAACCATGGTTCACCCGCAAATAGCACTTGTAAGTGATGAGGACATCTTGAAGAATCTATCTAAGGCATGAAACACAAATGTCCAAGAAGACTTTTAATAGCTAGGGGGAACCCAAAATTTTAGGTGTATGGGCTAAAAAAATTTGGGCCTATTGTAGTGGCTACGACAATTAGCGAACCACTGGTAGAATCCAGCATCTCTGCCTCAGCCCCTTTAATAAATTGAGTCTTAAAAGAAATGCAAGGAAGTATTGAACTAGACATTGTGGGTACCACTTGAGTTACTTGACCATTTATAGATATGCCACTCATCTGTCTCCTTAGCTAGGTCATGATAGTCTTTACACACTAAACTAAGAGTTCACACATGTAAGTCTTTGACAATGATGCAGGAACATGACAAAGGGTTTATGCTGTTCAGAACTTCAAGTGAGTTTTTGGTGTTGCTCTATTGCCAGCGAGCGTCCATAGCCCAAGTGGAGTCACTCAAGAAATCACAAGCATCACTTTGCTGCCAGTGAGCATCCATAGCCCCAACAAAGTTGCTTGCATCACCTATCTGCACAAGAAGTCTTTCTTCTTCCTTTACCCTTATTTACTTTGTCTTAATATAAACATTAGAAAAGATTAGAAAATTCATCACATAAACATTGTAAAACTCTTCAAAACCTATCAAACAAGTTAAAAAACAAAAAAAAAATTGTCAAGATTTAAAGTTATGGAAAAATAATAATAATAATGCACACATATTTTGAAACATGCACGCATTTCTAAAGCATGTGTGTTATTTAAAATTCATTTTTTTCACATGAGTATTTCTACTCACCAATGTTTGTTGACTTGATTGCTTCATATTTAAGTTCAACGTGATGACCCTCATGGTTCAAACTAAAAAAACAACAAAACCTTCAATTTTCTAAAACCCTTTCAATATTTCCATTTTTTCACATTATTTTTTAATAAGTTACACAAATCCAGCATCAATAAAAGCACACATACATATAAATCTGACTATGAAAATTCCAAATATAAAATAAATCAATAGTATTGTAACTTTTTTTAGTTATTTTATCTCAATATGTATCAAGGTTTAGATATATAGAAATATTTTACTAATGTTATAAATTTATTTCAATATGTGTGTGTGTGTTTTGCAATACAAATTGAGATTTACAATTTATAAAAGATTGATATTTGTTTATATTGATGTCCTCAATTCTTGTTTAAATATGTTTAACACGCTCAAATTATGCACAATGCTTGACCTCATCATTTCAAAGCTGTGTAAACTTTCTTAATTTTAAGGAAAATATAAAATTAGCATTAACAGATTTTGCCAATTGGGTCTAATTCAGATGGTTGATAGGAGAAAACTTTGTCCTCTCCACCTAAATTCAATTCCTACAAGGAATGTTTGCTTTTCTAGAGTCGATTGGGTCTAGTTCAGATGGTTGATAGGAAAAAACTTTGTCCTCTCCACCTAAATTCAATTCCTACAAGGAATGTTTGCTTTTCTAGAGTCGATTGTTGTTTGAAGCTCTTCTTGAGTCAATTGTTGATGGGGTTGGCAAGGTACTAGCAATCTCATTTACATACAATTTTGAACATGGAACAAATTGTATTCCAAGATATAATAATAATAATAATAAGGTTGGAAAAAACAGGA
>APFE030782816.1:39218-101023 GCA_000404065.3 Pinus taeda
TATAATTATATAAAATATTTTAAGGAAATTTCAATATTTAAACAATCAAATGTTGCATTAACGTGGACATACGCATTATATTTTGCAAATCAAATAACTTACCATTATTAGAATTTTTTTAATTCCATAATCACACAAACCTTCAATTAATAGAAAAATATACAATACAAACACTAAATCGATTTCATACATTTCATCTTTTTAACTATATTCAAATCAATGTGAAAATACTTCAAATCATCCCACCCAATGAACATATTGTTGTTTTTCCATATTTGCATTGTCATTAACACATGATGAGAAACCAACATTAGTTCACACTCATCCAAAAGTAAAATGCATAAAGTAAATATAGGATGAACATAGCAAATGAAATACAACAAACACAATATATTAAATATAGTGAACTAAATCACAATTAAAGGCGCAAAGAACAAAATCTGGAAATGCAATTGATATAAGGGAGAATATTCTCACTACTATCATAAATGAATCCTACTCAGACCTCCCAATTCTCTTTCAAATTGAAACAATATAATCGCTAAAAGCACTTCCCTATCACAAAACCAATAGGTAACCAAGTTAAGACAAAACATGATTAAACATATAGCAACAAGAGGAATAGTCCACCAACTAAAATACACATATAAAACCAAGAATAGTCCCAAGTAATCAAGAATATCTATGTTTTATATCAAGCATTAACAAGAACGAATGAAAATAAGACTAGAAAACAAGAATAGTCACATATATTAGAATGTTGACAACCTTCGAGCATCAAAAGAATTTGAAAAGGTATTGCATTGTCATCCTAAGAGCAACACGAGATAGTGCATATTCCAACATTGACATAATCATAAAGATTTGGACTTCTGCAAGCATTCCACATGAACATGTTCCCCTAAATAGTGGAATAAAAATGCCTCAACTACAACATGGCCTAAATGATTTTTGCCTTGAAAAAATAAGCATAAAGTGAAAAACACAACAAAGATCATAACGCTATGGATTTCCAAAACAAGGACCTTGTGCCAAGGACAATTAATGTTATTAAAACAGCATGGGAGAATTTAATAAGGATTTTCTATTGCAATAGCCATAGGTCACACCATTGTCCTTGAAACAACACAAGAAAATTAAGTATTTCATTGATGATGTTATCATAGAGAATGAGAACCGCTAGACTTTCACCAACATTCCCTATGGACGTGTTCACCTTAAAAGTGTTTATATCCCCTAAATATCAAATTACACCCTCAACTATGACATGATCAACATAATTATGTATTACACAAATACCTAAAAGGTGATAAATGCAAGGCAAACCATAACATCACTTCCAAAACAAAGAACTTTGCCAAGAACAAGAAATGCTATGACAACCACAAGCAAAATTTCTAAAAGACATTGAAACTACATAAAGCTACAATGGTGAAAACCAAGCAAGAGAACGAAACATCCCATCAAGAAAAATATGTTTTTAAGATAGAAACAAAAAAAATAAAACAAATACAACATTGAAAATTTACCAGCAATGATTACAACTTTGTTCCCAAATATAAACAAGCAAAAATCAACATTGTTTATAAAGCAAGGCTAATCGTGACAACCTATACAAAACAACTAAAAAAGCTAATCACAGAGCCAATATTTGAGAGAAATATATCATTCTACTCACCTATGAAAACAAAATACATTGAATTAGAAAGTGTTTCAAAAAACAACAAAGGAAGTATTGACATGTGTCTTGACATCTAACAATATAAAATTGTGATTATTACAGGGAAAGCAATATCTCTCATACACACCCCAATTGACTCCAACAAGCCAAATTTATTAAACCGCATCAATCTAAACACAAACAGAATTGAGCTTGCAACCAATCTTCACACCTAAATTCTAATCGTTATTAAAAAAGAATTGCATGGACACATTGTAACATGAATAACAAATACAAGCCTACACCATTGAGTCAACAACATTACACAATCTTGGTGCCAAATGGGCATAATGTAGAGACCCACCACAACTAACAATGACACATTACATATAGTAGCCATTTTAAACAACATTGAGACATGTCATGCCACCACAACCTAAAACTTGAGATACTAAACAAAGATGAAAACATTGCCATAAATGAACAAATAGAAGATCCAATGGAGACACAATGTATATGTGGTCAGCAATTCCCGAGCCATGATGGT
The DNA here is from genome assembly GCA_000404065.3 of Pinus taeda. Taxonomy (NCBI): domain Eukaryota; kingdom Viridiplantae; phylum Streptophyta; class Pinopsida; order Pinales; family Pinaceae; genus Pinus; species Pinus taeda. Next base: position 41,426 of record APFE030782816.1, read on the forward strand.
CCATCCAATGAACACCAAAGCATATCCTTTCAACCATCCACAAGCAAAATCAAAACCTTGTCACTTTAGTATACAAATGAATGTATGTCAATGACTCATGCGTTTCTAATTATATCACATGACCTTTGTTTATTATGCAAGTGTCTTAAATATCAACAATATATAAGATATAATTACCATTAAGGCACTCGGATAATCACTTAAACAATCAATACTTCTTCTAAACCAACATTATAAAACTACTTACCAACTAAGTTGAAGGCAAATGTTAAGAAAGTGTAACTAGATTCAGTCTTCATGACATTGTAATTATGATTTATAAGAAAATGAATTTATTATGCCTTGTTGCATGGGTTTCATAAGCAAGAAGTTTATTTATTAGTGGCTCCCATTGAGAGCTTTAGGATAAGTCAAAGAGTCAATGCCATGTATTAAGAAGCTCTTCTTGGGCATGAGAAAAATATGAGTCTATAGAAATGACAAGTAGCCCTCCAAGACAAGCACAATCCTCCAAGACAAGCACAAGAAGAAGTCTACAAGCTAAACGATGAAGAAGACAGTCATGTCGGCCTCAAGCATATATAAATGTCATGTCAGCTCAATAAAAGAGACACATCGGTTCACATTGACACGTCGGTTAAATATGGGAGACATAACCACTATAAATAGGCGTTAAGGTTCAGAATTACAGTCAAGGATTTTCGGACAGCGTTGCAACTTCGGTAAAGTACAGTGGCTCAGAATCTCGGTCAAGTATAAGCACAGTGTTTCAAAATCTCAGTGAGTACAGTGGCTCTACATTTCTCAGATGGTCATCATGATTCTGGTCTCGGTGTAGGGAATATCTCAATGCAGGGAAGAACACTATCATAGTCTCGGTGGAGCTATCTCCTAACAGTCTTTGCATATATGTGATAAGAAAGATCTCAGAAAAACTCACTGTCTCAACATACATTCCAGGTGTAATCTCAGTGTTATTATCTCAACATAAGGAGGATCGCGATGATCCCACAATTGCCCTCACAGTCTCGGCATACTTGTCATGAAATACACTCTCGGCATACTCACTGTAATCACATAAACACAGTCAAGATCTCAATGAAGACAAGGTCAGTATAGAGACCTAGTTGACATGATGATGATCTCAGTAAGAGTGCAGTAATGAAGATGGAGATATGGTACAGCAGTCATCTTAGTGAAGGTGCCAGAATAATGATCAAGGTGAAGCAGCGGTGTTGATGATGATCTCAACAGTAAGAAGAGGATTGGTGTCTTGGTCTTGGAGTGGCCTAGTAGGTCAAGGGTCACGGTCTTGGTATTCGTCAATTGGAATCCCTATAAGAAGAATTTTGTGCGGGTTTTCCTCTCCAAGAGGGAGAGATTTAGGCCCTGGAAGGATGCCAACATCTTGTGTTCTTGTCTCTTTGTTTTGGTAGCTATTTGATGAACTAACGAAGACACACTCTAATAATAATAAGTGAAGATTGGAATAAGAATAGAAATTGAAAAACACCTCACAAATAGTTATCATGCCTAGAAGAATCTCATTAACTATAATTGCCCTAAATTCTTCAACATGGTGTCGGAGCTAAGGTGTTGAAGTCAAAGGAAGGGCAACAAAAGAGACATACAAGGATCAATCTTCAAGAAGGGCATCAAAGCAAGATTGAAGAGCTTTGTCAAGATTGAAGGATTAGTCTACAACAGTGATCAAGAATCAGTCTACAACAATAAGAACTTGTGTCTCCACAGTGATCATTCAAAGACCACCAAGACTCTCATCAAGATATCTACAAAGCTATGAAACTCAAAGGACCTCAAAATAAAGATCTCATCATCTTGGAAAAGATTGAAGCAATCCTGGCCTACTCTATAAAAGAAGGCAGAACGTATTGAAGGCAAGAAGGCATTGTCATCTTCAAGCTTGTAATCAAGCAAGGATCATTTCCTTATCCAAGAAGAAGATCATCCAAGGAAGCAGCAAATCATCCCTATCAAAAAAAGCAACCTTTTCTATTAAGAAAAGGCCTTCTCATTTGAACGAAGATCATTGAAGAAGAAGCCATCATATACCTTCTTCAACCATCATCAAAGCAATCAAAGTGAAGATTTCATCTTCACATGACAAGTAAGTATCTTTTCATTCTATTATCAAATTTGGCTAAATGACTTATGAATTGCAAGGACATCTATACGTTGATGGGTCATCAAGATTCCTTGCATGAAGGAGGGTAAACATAGTCCTCTAAGAAGCAGAAGTCATTAAACATATCAAAAGATCTCCTCTGAATTTATGAAAAGGGATACTTATGAAAGATCCCCTCACATAGCAATATTGGAGACATCAAAGTAATGAAGATGATAAATTCAAATTCATTCTCTGAATGTGTAATGAAGAAGGTCACATGAAATATGATCTAGGTGAAAGTAAAAGGTATCAAATGATGTAGGATATCTTCATAAGGTCTCATATACAAGATCTAGGAAGGAAGATAACCATCATTGATCTATAATGCACTAACAAGGTAACAAGTATCCATGAGATAAGGAAGTTACCTCATTCGACAACTTATGGTCTCTATGCTAAATAGAGAGACAAGTTGATGGCAAAAATATTGAAAGGACTAAAACATGTGCAAAAAGGAAAGGCAAGTTTTCAATGCTATGGAAAGTTTACAGAAAGAAGCACATACCACTAATGGAGGACGCTGAAGAAAAGGGGCCGAGGAAAGAGGAAGTAACAAATCTCTACTATGAGTGAGATAGTATCCCTCACAAAAGGATCCTGCCATAAGATTATGTTATAAGATATGAAAATGATGATAAGATGCATCGTGGAATCATGGAAGCATTAGAAACAAGAGATCGTGACATCACCATGGGAATCATGAAATCCATGACAAATAAAACATGAAGGATATAGCTCTTGGGAACCTCAGTGGACATTGAAGGAAAGAGCCATCTAAGACAAGGCTCATCATACATCAAGTCAAAAAGGAAACATCTTTCAGTTGAGGATATACAAGATCCTCAAAATTCTTTGATGAAATCTTCATCGGAGGGTTCACTAATCTAGAGAGGAAGCAAGTGTTTCAACAAGAACTCTAACTTATGGAATCCATGAGATGATTGTAAAAATTTCTCATTTGCCACCCCGGTTTCAGTTTCACCTTATTTCTCCAAAATAGTTAAATGCCATTTCCCATATCCATACATTCAACAACTGAAAAATAAATTTTGTTGAAAACACAAATTCTGGAAATTTTACAGAATGCTGGAAAATGTAGAAATAAAAGTCAGCAGGTACAAATAGCCATTCAACACATTTAAACACAGTGATTTTTTGTCAAGGTGACCCTAGAAAAACCCCCTACAACTCTTGGGGAAAATCAGTTCGAAAGCTCCTCCTTATTTCTGGAAAATGCTTTTACAGTGAGAGAAATATTCAGCAAAAAATCAGCAAGCAAACTTTTACAACTTATCTCGTTTTCCGTGCCTCACAGCCAACTGGAAAATTTGCAAACAGCAAAACAGAATAGCAATAAATGTTGTACGGCCTCCTTGATTTTTGTGCCCAAATTCAGCGTTAAACGTTGTTGTACGGCCTGCCTAAAAAAGCGTGCAAGATGCCATAAATACGTTGTACGGATTTCCTCGATTTCTGTGCAAAAACAAAAAACAGCGTTACAGTTATACGGATTTGCCTCGATTTGTGTGCCAAGGTATAGCCACTTGTACGGATTTCTGCTCCTCGATTTTTGTGCACTTGCTGTACGTATTTCTAGAAAATCGTGCTCAAATTCTGCCTTTCACTATGTGCTAACTCCACTGTACGGATTTGCTAAATGCTGCCTTAGAATGTGTGCCAAGCTGTTCTCTCCTTCTCCTCCCTGTCCAAAAATCTCTCTTGCTCTCTTGCTCTCCTCTCAATCTTCTCATGAAAGAATGAATGACCTTTTCCTCCTTTAATCTAACCCCAACTGATTTTTGGGAAACCCTTAAATCCAATCGCTGAAATAGATTGAGATCTAGGGCTGAAATTAAATGTTCATTTAAATTTCACTTTCTATTTTTTAATTCACCCCACTTTAATAAAGACCCACTTAGTCAATTATTTCCAAAGTCACTTTTCCTTTTTAATTTTACATTGACTTTATCAAAGTCACTTTTAAATTAGATTTTAGTAACTTTATCACTTAAAGTCACTTTTAAATTAGATTTGACTTTATAAAAATTATAAAGTCACTTTAGGAGAAAAATTAAATTATTTTGGACACTTTTCCCTAGGCCAAAGATCAAAACCTTAGGGAACCACCTATCCTCCGATACCAAATTTCAACAATGATGATGTGATGACATGAAGCAAATCAAGAGATTGAAGATCTTTTCAATCAAAGACGCTGCTGGAAGAAGCCTCGATGACCTGAAGGTAAAATAAGGTGTGTATGCTTGTGTTTAATATTATAATGTCATTTCATATGGTTGCAGGTAACATAGATCATTGCTTCTATCTTAAGAAGCACAATCAAGAGAAAAAAAAATCTCCTCTGAAAGGATGTAGGAAGGCATAAGTCACACTAGATGAAATCAACACAATATGTCCTCATGAAGTATGAGGTGGTTGACTACAATTTAGAAACTCTTATTGAAAGCTCCTGGGAATGGAATGTGTGAGGAAGGAAGAGATCGTGAGATATGCAACCATGATGATGGCAATCAACATCCAAAAGACGAAGAAGATTTGACTAGGAAATCTCCCGGAAAGATATGAAGACTCTGAGGAAACTCTAAAAAAAGATAAAGACCCTTGACAATGGATATCTTTGGGAGATGTGTCAATATATGTGCAAGATGTTGATACCTACAAGAAGATGTCATGATGAAAAGCCATTGCGTAAGGTATGATTTGATTTAATATGATGTTTTGATTTCTTGAATGATATATGGATAATGTAGGGCTACTCGAACAAGAGTTGTAGGTACAAGTACAACTAGCATTCATGTCGTGGATGGAAGAAGCATGATGAGAAAGAAGTAGTCATATAACGAAGGTTCCAAATATGAAGAAAGCCACTTTACATGAAGAAAGGAATGACATTATGAACCAAAGAGGAAAGTGATCGATAGCTATTGCCCTACAAGGAAGAAGCTCAACTAATTTTTATGACATCAAGGAGAGAAGTTGATCAAGCAGCTAAAGGACCCACGAAGAAGAAGTTGTTGATGTATAGAAGAGTCCCTAGCTAAGAGGAAGCTCTCACAGGTCCCTAATCAAGAGGGAGCTTGGAATGGATCACCCTTGATTAAAAAGGAGTGACAGTGGTGTTTTTCTATTTCATGTGTCATGCACTAGACTAGGGCTAACAATCGTAACTCTAACTAAAGGCCATGAAGAAAAATGTAGATACATGATATCCTCCCTAGTTGAGAGGGAGAGATAGACACAACATTCTTGTCTTCACTTTCGAAGAAAGAATGGAGAATTGGGTAATCATCTGGCATCCGATGCTCTTTGAGGATGTGTAGGGCATTCAAGACAAGAGTAGGCAAGAAGACCGATATTCTTTGAGGGTTGGGAACCCAAGATAAGAATAGTCCTAAGAGGTCATACTCAATGAACAACTGGGTAGGTATCTACCTTGAGAGACAATGATGAAAGTGTCTATAGTCATTGGTCTCGCCAACATTGTGCTATGATCTAATGAGAGATAGAGTTGCCAGTCAAAGTCTTGCTGTGAAAACAATGTCAGTTACTATGATGCTATACAGATGGGTTACCAATCGAATTCTTCTTATGAGAAATTCTTCAGATTGAGAATGACCAAGTACCATCATGAATACCTCCCTAGTTAAGAGGGAGCATTGAAGAAAGTGTAACAAGGTTTGGTCTTCATGACATTGTAATTATGATTTATAAGAAAATGAATTTATTATGCCTTGTTGCATGGGTTTCATGAGCAAGAGGTTTATTATTAGTGGCTCCCATTGAGAGACTTAGGATAAGTCAAAGAGTCAATGTCATGTATTAAGAAGCTCTTCTTGAGCATGAGAAAAATGAGTCTATAAAAATGACAAGTAGCCCTCCAAGACAAGCATAAGAAGAAGTCTGCAAGCTAAACGATAAAGAAGACAGTCATGTCGGCCTCAAAGCATATATAAATGTCATGTCGGCCTCAATAAAAGAGACACATTGGTTCACATTGACACGTCGGCTAAATATGGGAGACATAACCACTATAAATAGGCATTAAGGTTCAAAATTACAGTCAAGGATTTTCAGACAGCTCTGCAACTTCGGTGAAGTATAATGGCTCAAAATCTCAGTCAAGTATAAGCACAATGGTTCATAATCTCGATGAGTATAGTGGCTCTACATTTCTCGGATGGTCATCATGATTCCGGTCTCGATGTAGGGAAGATCTCAGTGTAAGGAAGAACACTATCACCATTTCGATGGAGTTATCTCCTAGCAATCTTTGCATATATATGATAAGAAATATCTCGGGAGACCTCACTACCTCAACATACATTCTAGGTGTAATCTCATTCTTACTATCTCGGCATAAGAAGGATCACGATGATCCCACAATTGCACTCACAGTGTCGGCATACTTGTCATGAAATACACTATCGCCATGCTCACAGTAATCACATAAACACGTAGACAAGGTCACTATAGAGACCTAGTTGACATGATAATGGTTTCAGTGAAAGTGCAGTAATGAAGATGGAGAGATGGTACAGCAGTCATCCCAGTGAAGGTGCAAGAATAATGATCAAGGTGAAGCAGTAGTGTTGATGATGATCTCAGCAATAAGAAGAGGATTGGTGTCTTGGTCTTGGAGTGGCCTAGTAGGTCAAGGGTCATGGTCTTGGTATTTGTCAATTGAAATCTCTATAAGAAGAATTTTGTGCGGGTTTTCCTCTCCAAGAGGGAGAGGTTTTGGCCCTGGCATGATGTCAACATCTTGTGTTCTTGTCTCTTTGTTTTGGTAGTTATTTGATGAAGTAACGAAGACACGCTCTAATAATAATAAGTGAAGATTGGAATAAGAAGAAAAATTTAAAAACACCTCACAAATAGTTATCATGCCTAGAAGAATCTCATTAACTATAATTGCCCTAGATTCTTCAACAACAAACACATTCTACACTAATCGCATTCCTGAATCCTCTACAATCAATTTCCATTCACACCAAAGAGTTCTTTACAATCAATATTCATTGCACAAGATCCTCTAAATCTACGAGGCCCTAAAATTCAGGGCCAAAGTTTCTACCCTAATCACATGCTTACAGGGTGTTTATAACCAAAAATTTTGCACGCGTAAAGCACTAAAAAATCATATAAAAGACATTTCAAAATTCTCAGCCAAGTTTCATGATAGTTCACTATTATCTTTCTGTTAACATGTCTAGATTTTTAAGGTTTCACTATCACTTTGGACAAGACCATCGATTCACTTTGAAAAAATTGTAGTTGAAATTGCAAATTATATTAGTGTTTTTAAAAGATAAGTCAAAAGAGCTAGAAAATACAGTGAGCATTTATAGCTTAATAAAAAGGTAAAGCATTTTTAGCCAGATAGCAGGGGCTACACAAATAAACCACTATACAGAAAAAGAAAACAAACGAGTAAACCGTTGAAAGTGGACTTGGATAGTATTTGTGCATGCTTCTCATATTACAAAACCTTATCATTAATAACGATAATAAATTTCCTAAACGTGTCATACAAATCCCATTACTTTATCTTCTAATTACAATATAATATTGCAAAATCTTGAAATAAATAAACATAAAAGATTTCCCAAACATATTGTAGTCTCATTAATCTATCTTCTTATCTGTAATTACAATTAGAGAGAGTTTTGTGCCAAACATAAAAATGAACATTTCCCACCATAAAGTGCACATATCAACGAGCTGTGGACATTCAGTCCTATGAAAAAAAAGTTATTGCACAGAAATCTCAATACCCAACAAATCATAGCATTGGACAGGCTCTGGTTGCTCTGCCCATCAATCGGTTCTCTTATAGTAGTTGATCATTATGTTGAAAACTGTTTTTGTTTCGACAGTATGGCATTTTTCATTGCAAATCAAAATAGCATTAAATTTTACTACCATCCCACATTATTAAAACAATTTTTTCCCTCAGTCCATAGGGGCCTCTCTCGAATACTGCAAACCATCCCGCATTTTTAAACCACTTTTTTCGTAGTGTGAGATGTAATACGAGAAAAGAAATTTCAGTTATAAGAGCTATAAGCGTTGGTGGTAAGTCCATAAGAGCCTCTCTGGGATTCAAACAGGAGATGCTGAGTCGCTGACCAATGTACCCGCAGTATGACTATATCCTAGAAGCACAGGTTAAATATTAAATTTGGGCATGCATTCCTCTGAAAATATATATTGCACAGAAGGATTACTAATTCCAACAAATCATAAAATGTTATAAGTTCTGGTTGGTCTGCCCATTAGTCAATTTTCTTGGGATATTTGATCCTTACATTGTGAAATGTTTTTCTTTTAAGTTTTGACAACGACCTTTTTCTTTGCGAATCAAAATAAAGCATTAAATAGTATTACTGCAGACCATCCCACCTTCTTAGAACACTTGCTTTCTTGATTCCAAAGGTTCCTCTCTTAGATTCAAACAGTATGTTGGTTCTCATTAAAATGTTAGTACCATGCAAAATTACAAAAGACCCTTCAATGGCATTTTGTTAACATGTGGATTGAATGTATTATAAGATATTATCCGAATAACAAGCAAAACATTTAAAGGTTACTCCACATAATTACACCTGCTTTCTTAAGTTCAGAAGAACCTCTCATACAAAAATATTAAACAGCATTACAAGAGCCACTACAATGGCCTTTTGTTAAAATACGGATTGTATACATCTTGATATTTTATAAGAATAATAAGAAACAAAATAGTTGATAAGTACTCATTCCAAATATTTAATTTTTGGGCAGCTTAGAATATATTTCTTATATACATCCAATCACGAAAGCCTAATTCTAGAGTCAAGATATTTAAACATGTCCATTAAATTGCAGTTCTCAACATTACCAAGCCTTCAAGATTACTTGTTTTTCCATGACTAAAATGCTTTCTACAGTCAAGATATTTAAACATGTCCATTAAATTGCAGTTCTAAACATTACCAAGCCTTCAAGATTACTTGTTTTTCCATGACGAGAAAAGGGCACATATGTCTCTCTGTCAGAATTCATCTATGATGGAAATGGCATGCTCTCGATTTACTTAACTATTTTTCAACAGGAAAACCAGCCACCTCACCCAGTTCTTGCCTACTCATGCAGTTCACTCATACCACATGACAAAATACATGCATTAATTAGAGAAATTTCCATATGGTTTACAAAACCAGTATCAAAATTGTGCCTCCTCTGTGAGAATGACTGGAAACAACTACTTAAATCGGCAAGGAAGAAAATGATGGTGCCATAGTATGTAAGGCAAGTTCCACCTTTGCCTTTACAGTATATTACATTGCAGATCATGAAAAATATCGTCCAAGTGAAAGACCACAAACTAATACAACTAAGTAAATGCTAAAATCTATAGACACAGCATTTACCACCTTCCTTAAAATGACTAAAGTCTGCAAAACATTTCCGATCTTATTTGCCAAGTTCCAAGCCTCTGATGTTGAGTATGTTTCTTCAGCAGTAGAATCTGCAATATCCTCAGGATTTGGTTTATCGGAAATCAAGATCATAGTTGCCATAACTAGTGTTATATCTGTTACTATTATTAGAAAGAATGGCCATGGAGGCACAAAACGTTCCAGCACACCACCCAGAGGGTTATTGAGAGATAAAAGAACACTGTGAATGACCAGAAAAACAGCTATTGCTACAGCACACAAGATACGAGCACTTTCAGACGAATCAATAGCACAACTGAATTTACTTATTGTGAAGAGGCTTGAAAAGGTTGATGCAGGGAACTTTTTGCCATCTCCTTTCTTACACACTGAAGGGGAAGAATCTAAAGATCTCGATGCCAAAGAACCAGTTTCATCTCCCAGTTCTGCAGTGTTACTCTTACCTCCAGAATTGAATGGAAAACGATCTAGCAAAACTGAACTGCCATTCATATTATTAACACCAATAGTAGGTTCATCTGCAAAAGAAAAATCTGAAGATCTCAATGCCACGGAACCTTTTTCATCTCCCAATTCTGCAGTGTTACTACTATCTCCCGGATTGGCTTCAACATGAGCTGGCAAAACTGAACTGCCATTGATATTAGCAACATCGGTAGAAGGTTCGTCTGCAAAAAGAAAGGATTCAATAAAACACATGTTACATTAAAGTGTATGCCTTCTATATCCTTAATAGGAGGGCATTGCCTCATTCCACACCTCATGTGAAAACTGTTTCCTGAATACATCTGAGGATCACAAACCTATGTGGTATGTACTACAAGAACACAAGTTTACATCTGAAATATTAGCATACCACTATTTTATCTTTAAAAGCTTGCAAGAGAGCAATTCACAAGGCAACAAGAAAATTAGTTAAATGGAATCAGTAACAGTTATTATTATATATTTCATAAAGTGTAACAGCATGTTAGAAAATGGTCATTTTGTAATCAAATCGCCATGTTTTCGATATTGGCATCTGAAACAACTTTATGTTAGAGAAAAAAAAAAATTAGAAAACTACTTCAGTAATTATAGTGCAAGCAATAACTACAATTCTTTAGGACAAGAATCTATATATGGAAACCAGTCAAAAGCACAGGTTTAGATTCTTATTCTAACTAATACAGACATGCACATAAGGAGTTGGATCTATTGGTGAGGAGCAAGGAATTTTTCAATGATGAGCCAGGTTCAATTCTGATGAGTACTCTTTCTGAAGCCATGGAGTCACATTGATGTAGTGGTCAAAAATGTGGTTGCAACCACAGAAATTAAATTAAATGATATTGTAACCAGTGCACACATAAGTTGATCAAAGCCTACCCCATGTCCTTCCAATTTTAAGAGCCCAGTGGACTAGCTTGTGGATGAATGCTTTGAACTTCATAGTAAGATGTCTGAGATTCAATTCCCAAGGATGGCTGCCACTGTTGTGTACCTCACTTGATGTCCCTAATGGGTTTATCGACAGGGAAAAGTACAAATTAGGTTGAAAGGAGAGTAGGACCATATAGTTCAACTAACTCTTCAAAGAGTGTTAAATTTAGGGTAGGAGATTCAAAAACCAGGTACAGACCAATTAGAGGCTATGCCACAAAGTTTGCCAAACTTCAATCTTGAGGATTGAAATTCAGTGAACCTCAAACAAATTGAGGTTCGTCAAACCTTATGGCCATTAACTAAGTCCACAGCTCAAGCCTGTAATATATATATATATATATAGAAAAATGATTTTTGGGCTAATCTACCATTGTATTGCTTTGGCCATGAGGAGAAAAAGTGACACTCACATCTTGGATAGATTAGTTTGCTAGACAAGGGTGTTATCCAAACTTTTTTGATATAAGGGCAATGGAGAAAGGAGAAGAACTAAAAACAGAGGATAGAGAGGGATGGAGCTCTGCTGCGCACACCCTGCCTGCTACACTGACCCTAGTTAACTAGGGCAAGCATCCATAGCAGTTATCCACCTCCAGCCTACAGCACGCTAGTCCTAGCCTGCACAACTGTCGTTTTCAGTGGATAAGCATGGAGGGCATGGAACTTGACGCTGTGGACTATTCGCCAGATCCCTATTCGGAACAGGTTATTTTCCCAAACCCTATCCCGAAATCGGCTACCATTACATCTGCTCTGTCCTGTTCGTTAACGGCGCCGGTTGTCTCCCTTCCTGGGCATAAGGACAACTCCCTCCGCATCGGTTCCCTTTCCATCGAGTCTCCCGCCCTCGACTATCCGCCTTTGTCTCCCTCCACCCTCAACCTCCTCGCTTCATGCTCATCTCCACTCTTCGATCATACACCCCCCGCTGACCTTTGTTTCTCTCAAAACCCTAACCCCCGCCCTCGACCTACATCGGAAGCGGTCACACAATCTCAGCCACCAGCAAATCACCCAGGATTAGGCGAAAAACCACAGGATTTTGCACACCCATCAAGCTGTTTCGATACCCCTGTTATTAGGGTTAGGTCGAGGGAGCCTTCCTCAGCATCAAAAAATCCAGCAGATCCATTACAAGACCATCCTATTGCGCCATGGACAAGGAAAAAGAAATCAAAGTGCATCAGAGCATCCAGGAAAGATTTCACTATTAAATTTGGCGAAGGTCTCACCACGGGGGATATCGCCAACAGAGCAAGCAAAGTACTGGTGGGTAGGGTTCGCGGCAGACCCTATACAGCGGATCAATTAGGGGAATGGGTGAAAGAGATTTGGGGGTAGATCTTCCTTCAGCTGCCAAAGGTTCAAACTCTACCTCGTGGGTGGTTTGCGCTTCACTTTGCACTCGAAGAATACACAAACATGGCCCTGGCTCGATTTTGGCACATAGAGATGGCGCCGGTTTTGCTCAAAAGATGGAGCCCTCTTTTCGATCCTGAAACAGAACAGATCGGAGTAGGGCCTCTCTGGGTGAGGCTGCCAAGATTACCTCTGCAATACTGGTCAGAAAAGGTGTTTATCAAAATAGGGAATACCCTAAGTACGTTTCTAGATTACGACAAATCCATTGTCCAATCCAAAAACCAAACATTAGCCTGTATTTTAGTGCATCTGGACACTCGAGAGGGACTGGAAGAAAGGATAACCCTACAATGGAGGAATTTCACCCAGGTACAGATCTTGGACTATGAGGGTGTGCCATTTAGATGTCGAAGATGTCATAAGGTTGGGCATCTATTCAAAGAATGCCCCCTGGTAGTGAAAGCCCAAGAGACAGCAACAAGACAACAAGCTAGCATCGACAAAGGAACTCCTGTCATCAACAGGAAGCATCTAGACGCTAGCCCAGAACTTCCCCGAAAGGCGACCTCATCCAAGCTGGTGCAGCATGAATCAGGAACACCTTCGAGACCACCATCCCCTCCTCTGACTCGAGCTCGGGCAACAGCAAAAGCGGCTCTTTCAGCAAGTATTCCTCTTCCCTCATCCCCTAATCTATCTTATGTAAATGCATCTTCTGCACAGCATATGAATACTGCACCGATTCGCATTGTGTCATCTCCCCTGCCTCCATCACCTGCACACCTCTCCCTCATCACTTGGTTGATTCCACCACCCCCCCCATTACCCACCCAGTGAAATCCCCCTCAATCCCTCCATCTCCCTTGGCACCCCCTCATCCCTATAACCTTCATTCGCGAACTCCCATTGGGGAATCTCATCTTTTCAACACAGGCCTTGGCCTGACACTACTTGCAACCTCTGCTAAACCACCTCGAGGGTGCAAATCATACCCTCACATGCTATCCTTCGCGCTGGGGCAGAGGTGATCTCGGGAAGACAATCCTCTTTAGATCAAGTTCTTAGAGCAAAGCAAACCCTAAACATGGTTCCCCCATGAAATGCCTCTCCTTTAACTGCAGGGGTTTGGCCAGTTCTCCCAAAAAACTAGCCCTTCACAGACTTTTCACTGCGGAATCAGTCGACTTAATCCTCCTTCAAGAAACCCTAGGGGAAGCACATCATACTACAGAGATTCTACAGGCTATATGCCCTGGGTGGGTTTTCACTGCTCTAGATGCCATGGGTCGATCTGGTAGTCTGGCTATGGGATACAATCCTCGTTCCATAAATCCCATATCGGCCTGGGGAGGAAAGGGTTACATGGGTATTGATTTTTTCTCAGCAGAATTGGGAATGGATTTCAGGGTCATGAATGTTTATGGGCCGTGCCAAGGAAGGGAGGCCTTCTGGAACCACCTCCTCAATCTATCCTTGTCCTCTGCTGACAACTTCATTTTGGGAGGGGATCTTAACTTTTCTATCGGCTTCAATGAGTCCTGGGGCTCATCGGCTCAGATTGATCCACTCTCAGATACTATGGAAAACCTCCTTGATCAGGCCCAGCTCACTAATGTCCCTATGATAAAACCCCTGCCTACTTGGAGGAATAGACGGGGTGGGGAGGCTGCCCTCGACAGAAGACTAGACCGGTTTGTCATCAAGAATCAGTTGATGCAGCGTTTGTCTCATTATCGGTAGTGGGTTGGGTCAAGAGGTATATCTGACCACTCACCTATCTACCTAGAAGTATCTGGTCCGCCAAGCAAACCTCGGGCCCCCTTCAAGTTCAGCTCTGTATGGCTACAAGATCCCTCCTTCATTGAGCTGGTCACTAATCATTGGACACAAAACCCACCCTCATGGTATCATTCATGGGCTAAAGGCTTTTGTCAAAACCTTCTTCAACTCAAGAAGATCACTATCAAGTGGGCCAAAGAAAAACATTAGAAGGATAACCCTACCCTCTCATCTGTGGAAGCAGCCCTAGTAGACCTTATCAATGATAACAATAGGGGATTCATGAGTGCTGAAGCCAAATCCTATCTAATTGAACTGGAAAACAAAAGAGAAAAGATCTTGAAGGAACGGGAGGAATCATGGAGACTCAAGAGCCGTGCTATCTGGCTTAAAGCAGGGGATGAGAACACTAGGTACTTCCAAAACTATGCCAAAGGAAGAAAAGCCTCCAATACTATCTGGCAAATGCCCACCCCTGAAGAGAAATTGCTAAAACTTTCCACCAACGCTCACAATTGGGCATATCACACTTCCAACAGCTTTTCAGGGAAACTCCTGTACCTGGCTGAGATCATCCGACTAGTAGAGCATTTTCCTAGATTTGTCAACCAGGATACAGCCGATGAGATCACTGCACCTATCACCAGAGAAGAACTGGAAGGGACTCTAAAATGGTTCCAGAAAGACAAAAGCCCTGGGCCAGACAGTTGGCCTATTGAATTTACTTAGCATTCTTTGAAATCATCGGGAACGACCTTCTCAATGTAGTCGAAGAGTGCAGGACATCTGGGAGAATGTATGAGGCCATCAATACCACTTTCATTGCTCTTATCCCGAAATCGAATTCCCCGGCATCCTTCAATGATTTCCATCCAATCTCTCTCTACAATACCATATACAAAATCATTGCTAAGATCATAGCAAATCGGCTTCGAACCATTCTATCTCATCACATCTCCCCTGAGCAATTTGCCTTCCTCCATAACAGGCAGATTTATGAAGCCATTGGCACAGCCCAGGAAGCCATTCATTCTATTAAATCTAAGAATCTGAAAAGCATAATTCTCAAGATTGATCTTGCCAAGGCCTTTGACCGTGTAAGCTGGCTCTTCATTAAGATGATCCTTATCCACTTAGGATTCCCTATAGTTTTCATAAACTGAATTATCTACTGCATAAACACAGTCTCCTACAGCATCCTGATTAACGACTCGGCATCCCATTTATTTCATGCCGACCGAGGGCTGAGGCAGGGATGTCCCCTGTCACCTCTACTATACCTTTTAGTGATGGAAGGTCTCAGTAGCCTCATTGCCTCTGCAAAAAGGGAGAGCGGACTAAAAGGCCTGAGAATGAATGATCTATACCATCTCACACACTTGCTCTTTGTAGATGATGTCTTGATATTCCTAGATGGCAACATTAGGGACTCGGCCTCCTTCCATGAGATTCTCACCCTCTTTGAAAAAGCCACTGGAATGATTGCAAATCAATCTAAATCTACGATCACCCTGACCCATACTACCCCTCAATAGGTCAAAGCAGCACAAATGTACTTTCATTACATCACCCACAACCTCTCGGATGGGCTCAAATATTTGGGTTTCTGGATACAACCCAATAGTTATAGGATTGCTGACTGGATCTGGTTAGTGATCAAACTAGATAAGAGGTTGAAAATTTGGAACCATAGATTGCTCTCAAGAGCAAGGAGACTTGTCCTGATTAAATCTGTTCTGGAAGCCACCCCGGTATATTGGATGTCTCTTGCCTGAATCCCACGGGGAATCCTCAGTCGTATACAACAGATATGCTGCCGATATCTATGGAATGGGCATAAGGAAGGTAAAACATTTGCTTGGGTAAGCTGGAAGAACATCGCTCTGCCAAAGAAATGGGGGGGTTGGGGGTTAAAAGATCTGTCTTATTTTTCCCAAGCCCTCGCAGCAAAGATGAGCTGGTCTCTTCTCACTGCAAACAACCTCTGGACGACAATGACATACCATAGATACATCTGGCCTCATCAGATTCTGGATTGGGTCCGTCAACATGATTGGCCACGTGGGGGAATATCCATTGTTTGGAAATCTATATTACAGACAATGCCTTTCATCAGGGCAGATTTGGCATGGCGCATAAATAATGGTTCCTCTGTGAGAATTAGTATCGACCCCTGGATAGGTGGGGGTAACAGATACCTTCTTTCACCGAACCTCTTACAATTTCTTAATCACAAGGATATCAAGACGATCACCCAGGTTGTTGATCAAGAACACATCTCCATTCTCAGACAGCGATGGCAAACAGTACAAGAGCTGAACATTCATGTACAGTGGCAGCACATTTGGGAAACATACCTCGGGGCTCTGTCCGAAGCGCATATAACCCTCAATCAATGAGAAATATAGTCCAAAACAAGGATATTTACATCTCCTACAGCCCCGAAAGCCTAAGCATGCTAATGAATGGTGGCAGCAGTTATGGAGACTAAAAACTCCCCCTTGGGCCCATCTCTTTATGTGGTGTGTATTAAGTAACAAAACCCCACAAGAGAGGCACTTATGCACAATTCCATCTTCGGGCCGAGCTGGTGCGTTCTTTGTAAACAAGCAACCGAATCAAATGAGCACTTTTTCTTGCTCTGCTCATCCGTTACCCAATTCTGGCAATCAATAACACAGCATCTCTCAATGAGAAATGCTTGGCAGGGCCCTACTATTCTGCAAGCTTGGAATAATTGGAACACAGCGCACCGGAGGAAAAAAAAAACTCAATGCTTACCACTTATAATCTGCTGGACGATATGGCTTGCCCGAACCCGCTTTATTTTCAAGAATAAGCCCGTTTGCTGGCCCCTAATCATCGTGAAGGTAGTGGCAATCTTTCATGACATTCCGGATGAAGAACCATCACAAACCCATAAAAATATCGGGACCTGGTAACATTGACAAAACTCAGCCGTGGGCCTTTTTCGATGGGGCTGCACAACCTCAAGGCTGTGGGGGGGGGGGGGGGGGTGGTTTCTGTTTATACATCTCGGAGCATCATTTCAAAGTCAAATTAGGACTGGGGGAAGGAACAAATAACTTCACTGAGCTTATCACTCTCAGACATTTGCTACACTTTACACCTGCACATAATTGCACTTCCCTACAGATCTTTGGAGACTCAAAAATAATCATCAACTGGTTCAATACAAAAAATCATTGTCATGCTATATCTCTTCAAAACATACTGGATGATGTATACAATCTCAAAACAGGATTTAGTATGGTCTCTTGTCAACATATACACAGGGAATACAATGAAGATGATGACAAGCTTTCCAAGGAGGGCTCGTTACTTCCCCGAGGCATGTGGATAATCGTTGAACAACTGGGCACAGAAGTCTATCAATATCATCATAGACCATACATAGACCAGGGTTACTATAGGGTGGAAAGACCCTAAATTATATTAGTATATTTTTTGCTGTCGTTCTTTGAGTAGCTGCATAGACATAACAATATGTATATATTTATATTTCTGCTGAAAAAAGAGAATTTACTTTGATACTGGAAATGGCAAGGCCATATTTTTGTTATAGCAAATTATTGTAAAAAGATCTATATTGATCTTCAGATACAGCATATGCCAACAGGCATCTACTACATGTAATTTTTCCTCATAATGAAAGATTACAATTTTTTCTTCGGAATAGAAAACTATATATATAAGAGATGGAAGGAATGTTGAATTTTGGGTAGCTGCAGAAGATATTTCCCAGCTACTAATATTAGCCCACAAAATAATAAGAAGGGAAAATTCAAAATTGAACTCAAGTTGGCCACGAAAGAAATTTAAAATGGAGGGAAAATCAAATTTAAAATTTGAATCAAATTAATTTGTTAAGGCCGGCTCCATCTGTTCAAGTCAGCCCAGCACAAACAGACGTGCCCCTTGGGCACCACAAGACCACTATATATACCAATTTGTCTCCCTCATTTGCACACACCAATTCGGATCATCTTTTGCTCTGTTCACTCATGCGAAGAGGAGGATTTCTGGGCTTAATTACACATGCGAAGGAGGAGGATTTCTGGTCTGTTCACACATGCATCAAGACCTTGTTTCTGTATCTGTTCTGAGAGGGCCAAAACCCTAGAATGCCTGTCACGGGAAGCCTCAGGACCGAAGGCATGAAGTTAAGAGAGGGCCACAGATGGAGAAGAAGAACTGAGACCTTCGAGTGAATGCTGATCATTGGAGAAGGGCTGGTCAAGCCCTAGGAATCTGTTGATGGCAGAAGGATTGGTTAAACCCTTGGAATTTCCAGGTTATATTATAAATCTAAGAATGTACTTTTGATGAATTGATCAATTTCTTCTAAGAAAAGATTGCTGGGTTTTTCCCTAGTTAGAGTTCTCCCGGATAAAATTTTGTGTCTCTTGTTTTTGGCTGTCTCTTCATGATCCTACTGTTATTATTGTATTGTAGTTGAGATTTTCTATGTATAATTGCTTAATGATAAATGTGACATAAGATGAATAAATTAAGAAATCATCAGAAGTAATTATCAGTCTACGAGATCATGAAAAATCAACATGGTTTCAGAGCAAGGGCAAGTTATGGTCTGTGCTTGAAGAAAGTTCTGTGCAAGAAGAATAGGCTGAAGTCTGTGACCCATCCAAAGTCTGTCACGGCCAAAAATCTCAGACTGAAATAGGACACAGGCCGGAGGCCTGGCCACAGGACCGAGGGCCTCAGTCTGACTGCAGACTGGGGCAAAAAGGCCTCAGAAGGCAGTGAACAGGATCAAGCAGCCTAAGGCCTGTGGCAAGGCCAGCAAGGCACAGAGAGGAGCTGTTGACAATGACAAGGAGTATCTAAGGCCAAGACTAAAGCTTGTTTTTGAGACTCTCACTGTGGCTAGAATTAAAGCTATATATGCTTGAGAAGTCCAAATGAAAACCAAGCTGAACTGATCAACAGGAAAGTCTGTGAGGATACAGTTCAAAGATAAATTTTGTGATCTGTTTGAGGGCAAAGAAGGCAGACTTCTTCAAGCTTGAGAGGATGTTCTGATTGCATTACAAAGAAGTTTTATACAACTGCCATGCATTTGTCATGATACTGCTTATGATGCATGCTAACAATATTTGTCTGTAAGGGACCTTGTTGATGATTACATTCTAGTGGAGCATTGGGCTGTTGTATAAACAGAGAATTTGCACTATTTCTGCTATAAGCCAAGTACTGTCATGACAGGGGTGCTGTAGCTCGAAGAAGGCAGAGTACAAATCTTATAAAGGCTCTATTGGATCATTGATCTTAATACATTTGCTTGGACTGAATTACCAGAAGTACATATTGGTACTCTGACCAAGATGGAACATCATTGATTGAGTGGTAACATGGCCAACTGCTCACTAAGGCAAGATAAGACCTGCTCAAAAATCTTGTACTATTGTGAAAGTGTAAACGAATAATGGTACTTGACAAGTATGTGTAAGAGATGTCTTGTATTTTCTGTTGATGTTTGCATTGACTTAGATATATCGCTAGGGTTTTGAATGAACAGATTGAAAGAGTCAGAGAGAAAGGCTCTCTCGTATAAAACAAGAAGAGTCATAACACTAGTGCTAAAGTGTGATCCCCTCTTGGAAGAACTGGTAGACTTTAGGTTTTGTAAACCCTTGAAGCCCTGAACCATGATCCTGAGTTTATTCTGAAGTCTGTATTGAAGTTGTGGCATAAACTCGAATTTTTGAAACAAAACCTGAGCCCCATTTTAAGTTGATCTTTAGACCTTATGTTGTAGCAAGATTGTGCTTGTTGCTGATCACAAGGGTTCATTACTGAAGCTACTAAGAGTATCAATGTATTGATAGCTGTTTATTAAACTGATGTTTAACTTGCCATGGCTAAGTTTAGCTCATAATGATGCCATTGAATATAGTGAGAGTGTTAGCTGTATCATGAGTGAAGGGCTGCCTGAGCTAAGAGGACAATTGTTGCCAATATGACCAGGAAGAGGTTTTATACTGCTGAATCTGCTTGACTAAAGCCTGGTACTGCTAGGGCTGTTGATACAGGATGTGTATTTAGCAGAATTATTTATAGCAGGAGTGCTAACATGATGGCCTAACAGCAAAATGACTGATTTGGTACTAAAGCAGCAAGATTGATAGTAATCAAAAGGACAGTCTGATACAAAATTAAAAATCCTAGGGTTTGTGGAATGAAACCCTAAATCAAGACCTATAATGTTGAATACAAGTGAAGTGGGTGTGATTCATCATCACGATGGCATGAGGATGACTTGGACAAATAAACCCTAGCACATGCAAGGAAGCAAAGGAAAGCAACATGCTGATGATGTGGACAAGGATGATGAGTTTGCAGAAAGATTTCAACGATTTCTGCATGAAGGCAAAAGGATCAAGAGGGAGTTGACAACTCTCAAATCAAAAGATAAGTATTTTTCTTCCTCGATTATTGCTTTATTACTTTATTATTAAGTTAGCCTCTTGTCTTTGTTTCTTTTGCTGGGTTATAATTGTTTCTTCCATGACCTCTTAATCAGGCTTGTAGGTACATCATAAAGGTTGCCAAGGCTCAGGAAGAACGAAGCAATGTTTGTGGCAAAACGACTCTCCTAGGATCAAGCATAAACTCAGCTAGAGTGACTTGTGTTCGAGAGAGAAATTGTACTGACATCTAGAACCGTGCCTGATGACCGGAAGAGCTCAAGTTAAGACAGAGCAAGCAGGCCAGCAAGTTTGAAGGATGCCATGATGGAGAAAATGGTGCCGAAGAGAAGTCAGTGGTGACTTCCAAGTGGATCTACAATATTAAGTATGTTGTAGACGGCAACATAGAGAAGAAGTACAAAGCAAAATTTGAGAATATTCTCCTAGAAAGAGGCAGGGGACTATGAGGAGACATTTACTCCAATTGTCAGGTACACTTCTATTAGAACTATTATTTCTATTGCTTCTATTGGAGGTTACGTTAGATAGATGTAAAGACCACTTTCCTCGATGGAATAATTGAGGAAAAAGTGTACATAGAGCTATCTCAAGGCTTTGAGGTACATGATGTTGAGAAATGTCACTAGTATTAGTCTTCATAATTGTATTTGAGTCATGATGTAATGTATTTGTCAAAATAAAGAAAAAGGAAATTATTTATAAGCATGGGTGTCATGCTTCATTCATTTTATTTCTAGGTCAAAGCCTCCATTGAAGGTTTCTAGGGTTAATGTCATGAGTCATTGTCCATGTCATTTCATCCTAGACTGTAATATCCCTAATTAGCCATGGCTAATTGGAATATTCGATTTTGCTTATTTTTTCCTTCTATACTTATTTATGAATAAAAAGGTGAGGGAAAGGGGACATGACTCACTTTTAGAATAAAAGTCACTTCCTAGTAGCACAATGTTGTGACTTAAAGGAGAGCCAAGGGGGGCAAAGGGGGATGCAAAGATGGAGCCCATGCAGACACTTGGAGGGACTATGCAGAAGGGAAGAAACACGTGGCAAGAGAGGAATCACGCTGGAGAAGGTGGGCCTTGGAATTGAGAGAGGCAAAGGCTATAAAGGAGAGAGGAGCTTCCTCATTTTGGCATTCAATTATGTGCATTTGAGCTAGTCACTTCAACTTAGATCACGCTAGTTGTTTAGCTAGTCTGCAGCACTGTTTAGTGCATTGAGTGTCTCCGTTCGGAAATCTCACCCTTAGCCCCGGGGGACTTCGAGTGCCTGCTCGGGCAAGGTATTTCCATCAGCTTTTTTGCAATAGTTTCATTAGCATTTTTGGCAAGAGGATTGAGCATCTTGGAGGACTGCACAGCACTGAGAGGGATGACGCAATTCTTTCTGGCAGGAGTTCTGGAGTGAGGGTTTGCAGCAGGATTTGTGCTGGGAGATTGAGCAAGGGATCAGCCCTTGCATATTGGAGGGTTTTTGGCAGAGGTTTCAGGCAGATTACTGGAGAGTTTCATTCAGTAGCAACGCAGAGCATTGTCGGATTAAGCTCAATATTGGAGGACCCCTTGAGAAGACACCAGCGCAGTTCTAGACTGAATCTCAAGGGGTTTTTATGGCTACAAATGATTTCATGTGATGCCCTAGGAGGCCTTCTAGGGTTAGGCCTAGAATTGGGAGAAGGGAAGAAAAGAAGGGTTATTTTCATCACCAAAGGAAAGCGAGGATCAGTGCCTTGTCTCTTTGGACTAATGGAGTCAAGTTACACCTAGATCGAGAATTTTCATATCCTAAGGAGCCCTAATTGACCTTTGCTAGCCCTTCCATGTGCAGCAACTGGGTCACTAGAGATTTATACTTCGGCTTGCAAAAGAGATGAAGTTTCAAGGTTTGTTAACCTATTAGGGTGCCTCTAGGAACATTCACCCTCCCTCTCAATGGCAACACATGCAACATATCAATCATTCAAGGCTTTAAGAAGAATTTCACATTACTTATGGCCCATACAAGAACAATGATAAAAATATCTCATGCATTAGACAAGTAAGAAAATGAAATAGCATTGAATTTTACTTACAAGAGAGAGAGAGAGAGTATATCCATTCATCAACTTCGCATAAATAGAAGCTCCAAAGATAATAGCGAAAATCCAAACATCATAGTGCATCAAGAAACTCCAAATTTTGTCCAAGCGAACAAGTACAAAAATCTCAACAGATACTAATCCAATCCAAGTGATGATGAGAGGAATGAATGAGCCTCTCATCTATTTATACAATCCAATAGGGGATTCGAATGGCCTAATTTGCCTAATTTAGCCCCAAATTGGTGACAAGCCCGCCAAGATAGCTCAAAAATAGAAAGATAAACCTCTCAAGAGGAAAAATAGTAAACATGATGAGTTGTTGGGCCATTGAGAAGGCCTAGTGGAGTCCAAAGTGTGCCAAGTTGAGATAATAGACTCCAAACACATTGTTCAAGGGGTTGATATCCAAGCAATCATATGTGGTGTCACCAAGTGGGTGTGGGGGCACAATGACATCCTCATGGGTCTCCAAGTGGATCAATGATGCCTGTAAACCATATGTAAGGGCTAGAATGATGACATAAGCCCTCCCTCTGTCTCCCATGGCAAGACATCCTCATCTGGGCCCTGGAACATCTGCCAAGTGAATGGTACAAGTGTGTAGCCAGCTAGGCATGGTGATCCAAGCGCATCATCCTCATCTAAAAAGGTGGAACACGAGCAATCAATGAATGGTGTTGGGGGACCCATGAAGTGCTCTCTAATATGTTGGAGGCCCATGGCTCTCAACGCTCACCCTACAGGTGCCAATGTGACCCTCTAGAGGGCTTGGACCCCGTATAAGGAGACCAAACCCAAAATGGAGACCCACCTGCAATCATGTATAAGATCCAATGTGTCCCCTCACCTTCCAGTCTATGTTGCACAAAACTTCTAGGCACCTAGCGTTTCGGGCCGTACCCATACTCGAAGCTCCGAAACTCGATCGAAAATGGACCATCATGTAATTGTGTATAAGAGTTAATATAGACTTCATTTTCCTTCTAAATTGTCATTTGTGGGTATTATTCCCTTTTTTCTTGCAAGATAATGTGTTATTCACTTATATATAGATTTCTATATATATATATGACATTTCGGTTAATGTTTCAACCAACGTTTCCATTTTTTTGGAGGTGATGTTTCTAAACGTACCCGTTTCGGAAACTCCAAAACGGTTTAGCGCTTCATGCAACTTAGCTTCCAGTACAACAAATCATTAGAGTAATCAAGTAAAAGAGCTTAGAAACCATGGAAAACAAGTGGACACTTCATAGTGGCATGCCCTTCCATAGTGGGCTTTGGCATGTATAAGTGTCTCCAAGCTCAATAAAAAGGTTAACAAAGGACCCTATTAGGTGGTTTCGGCCTCTAAAGGGGGTGACATGTCCATGGTTCATGCATCAAATGGTAGGTGACATGTCCATGGTACATCCATCAAATGGTAGTTGGCATGTAATATAGTGATGGAATGTAGTGGGACATGAAGGGAAAGCTACGGGCCATATGCCATGGTACAAGGGTAGCTAAAATAAGGGAAGCCCACACTTGAGTATATGGATGTAGGAGGGAGCAATCATGGTACATGAGTTATCCCGACCGTTGTTTTTCCACCCTTTTTCATATGCCTTATGCCTTTTATTGATTTTTCTTTTATAACTGCTTGGGCCTCCAGGAGATAAGAGCATGATGTGTAGGATACAGCAGTAGATACCCCCTTAAGGTGGGGCAATTCATTTCCCACCAGGGGTTGGGACAATCATGGGTTCCTTAATGATGGAGGGGGCTCATCTAGGGCCCATAGGAACCAGGGTGATGGCCAGAGATAAGGGGTAGAGTTCATGTTTGGCTTTTTCCCACGCACTAGATTTGTATAAACCAACCATCTTTTGCATTTTGTGGTATATTTCCTGTTGAGAGTGGCCAGATTATGCTTTTTCTTTTATTTTCCGCTACATCAACATCTGGGGCATTGTTTCAGGCTCAACCCAAGGTTAGACAATGGGAGGGGGAAGCTAACCTCTTGTGGATCCAGTGGACAAATGTGGACCCAAATGGGAAAAATGATGAATGGGGTTGTAGTGAGCGGAAGGGGAGCAATCTATATAGTATTAGGAAGTGGGACTACGCAACCAAAATCAAGGTTTCCCATGTAGTGCCATCCCTAAAACTTAGTAGCCAATAGAAGGAATCCGACGGGACCAGGATACAAGGTTAACCGTCAAATTGGGCAGAGGAGACAAGAGTACAGACCTAGTCCACTCTTTCCCCCGAATCCCCCCACTAATCCATGCCCAGAAGTGTCCATGACAAGTAAACAAAAATACCCAACTACACAATGAAAATCCATACCTTGGGGGTTGGAAGGCCCACTTACAAACATACGATCATAACAAATGAGCGAGGGACCACATGACTTGCTCAAGTGGTGGAGAAATGGCATATCTAGCTATCTGGTGGCCGCAAAAGGTTGCTAGCTACCCGTTGAGGACCATCTAGGAGAAAATTTTCTCCTATGGATATCACCCACAAATTGGTGGGTAACAGGCCGAATTACAGATTTGCAGTAGGGCCGAAATTCTAAAGCAGGGGAGCCAAAAATCTGATTTGTTGTAGGATTGAAGCAACTTGACTAGAGTTGACTATTGAAGTTTGTCTAATAATCTTGGGACGCTGACTTGGTGGATTGGAGGAGGTCTTTTGGTTTGGTCAAAGATCTTGGTTATCTCATTTGATTTGATTCTAAAAAAAGAGGAGAAAATTTTGGGTTTTACCCTAGAAGAGGGGTTTTAGCCCTAGCTGAGAGCCTATATCATGTGTCTCTATTGTGTTAATCTTCATGTACTTATGTTTTTGGTAGTTGCTTGATGATAAGAAGATAAAAGAAGACAATAAAGATTCAAGAATAATCACACGTAACTATGAAGATAAGAAAATATTTTTGTCTTTTGATTTTCTAACATGGTATCAGAGCTAAGGTGAAGAAGAACGAAAAAGGTAGCTTGAAGGTCAATAGCTCTCATCATGTTAAGGAAAGATTCAAGAAAGTCTTAAAAGGATATCTAGTTTTCATCAAATAAGTTCACCTATGGCCTCATCAATGAAATCTAAGAACAATCTTCAAGAAGCCTCTAACTATAGAGCAGGGAAGACAAGGATGGACGTCATCCTTGCAAATAATATTCTTGCCATGAACTTAATAGTGGATGGAGTCAAAGACAACTTGATTCCCTACATATCCAATCTAGATTCTTCAATAAAGAGGTATGATGCTCTTTCAAAGCTATTTACAATCAAGAATATTGGGCAAGTAGCAAATCTAAAGAACGAACTTCGAACAGTTAAGATGACAAAGGATGATACAATGTCCTCATATTTTGTAATAATTACCCGTATTAGAGATGAACTACAAGAAATTAATGAAGTTTTCCCTGAAAAAGAACTTGTGATTAATGCCCTTCTAGGACTACCAAAGTCTTGGAATGCCTTTGCAACTTGAATTAGTAGTTGGAAGAATTCTCCATCCTTGGAAGAAATGTGGTCTCCCTGTATACAAGAAAAAGCTCGTCTCCTTGGTAGAAGGCAAGCAAGAAAATGAAGAAAATGTTGAAAAGTAACTAGGTTTTGTCTTCATCATGACATGTGTAATTGTGAGTTTATGTAATTGATCAAAAGAAAAAAATAAAATTATTATTGTAATGCTTGTCTCATGGGTTTCATGAGCAAGGAATTTTATTTTAGTGATGGCTCCCATTGTGAGCCTTTAGGATTTGTCAGCTAGTCATAAAAGTCAATTTGAGTTTGTCATGTATGAAGGACCCTTCTTGGGCATATTACATTTTGTATGATTCATTAGATAAGTATAATTAGCCCTCCAAGACCAAGCAAATTCTCCTCCTCAAGTCGGCTTCAAGAAGGATAATTATATCTCCTACAAATGACATGTCGGCTCACCCTCCTACAAGTTAGCTTATTTTGACAGGGAACAACTATAAATAGGAGTGCTCGACATTATTTCAAAGGCATATTTTCAGTCACCACAATCTAAAGTGCGAGGTACAGTAAGTTTGAAGTAAAACAGTGCAAAGGTGATAAAGAAGGAGCCTAAGAACGAGCGAAGAGAGAGGAAGAAGTTGCGAAGTCTTCCAATATTGTTTTGGGACAGTTTTGGGCTAAGAAATCTCCACACGTACGAAGTTTCAAAACTGTCTGTTGCAGCAAGGAGGCTAAGAAGGTTACAAGCATCAAAAGGTAACCAAGTTGGGGTGAGGGACAAGTCAAAGGGAAGCCAAATCAAAAGGAAGAAGTCTCCTTCTAAAGAGAGGCTTGTTAAGGGTCTAAGGTAGTCAACTATATGATCAAGGGTTTCAAATTTGGAACCAAAAGTTGCAGAACTAAATCAAGTGGTCGAAATTCAAAAGGCAAGCCGAGAAATAGAAGAAGCAAAGGGGTTTGACAGGGTTGACTCAAGGAAGAGAAAGAAGGCTCTATGTCTTGGTCTTGGAGTGCAAAATAGGTCAAGGGTCTTGGTTTTGTATTCATCAATTGGAATCTCTATAAAAAGAAGAATTTGTTCAGGTTTTCCTCTCAAAGAGTGACAAGTTTTGGCCCTAGATAATAGCCTATATTTTGTGTCTCTTGTCTCTTTATGGTTTATGCATTGGTAGTTGTTTGATGAAGAAGAACACTAATAACCTAAGTAAAAGAAGATCCTAATCTAAAGAAATAAAAAGCACTCACAAGCAGTTACTAATAGAAGAGAAACCACATAATTTCTATTCCCTAGATTTCTCAACATGGTATCAGAGCTAAAGTGACTAAGTCAAAGAAGGGAATCTTATCAAGGGACACTCAAGGATCAAATCTCAAGGCATCAAACCGAAGATCATCTTGAATTCAAAACAATAGATCAAAAAAGTATTGGAATCACCATCAAAAGGGAGAAGGCCAAAACCCTACATCTACTCAAGTTAAAGTTCTTTGAAGACTATTTATCCAAAGGAAGCTAGATCAAAAGGAAGTGCCATTTCACTCTCTGTGGGGATCATTCTTGAAGAAAACTACCTTCATCAAGGAGAAGTTTTCTATCATCTATATCATCATCAACATCAAGAAAGCAGCAAGAAGGAGGAGCATCCTATCAAGTATATTTATGTCCACATTTGAATCTATCAAAATGTCTTTTTGCAAGAAAAGCAACAAATTGGTTGGGGCTTCAAACTATCTTGCATGGAAGAAAAGTGTTGAAAAGTGTAACTAGGTTTGGTCTTCATAATGACATGTAATTGTAAAGAGATGAAAAGAAGAAAAATAAAATTATTGTAATGCTTGCATCATGGATTTCATGAGAAATAGAATTTATTTTTGAGTCAAGGCTCCCATTGAGAGCCTTTAGGAATTTTGTCATCTAGTCATAACGAATAAAAGAGTCATTGTCATGTAATCAAGTCATCTTACACATTGTAAAGAGTCACTCTTGTCTATGAAAAGTATTCCTCCAAGACCTTGTCACTTGTCCTCTTCAAGTCAGCCTACAACAAATGAAGAACTTGCTAGATGATGTCGGCCCTCTTCCTTGTGATAATGTCGGTCTAAAGGACATGAGACAGTGTGTATAAATAGCCACACTCGGCCTCACTTAGGAGCAAGCAATTCGGTGAAGAGAAGTGCAAAGAAGGGATAACGAAGGAAGGATTCTTCTGGGGTTTTTGTCTTGGGTCATATACTCTCCCACATGTGAAAGAAGAAGGACCGAAGGCATCAAGAGAAGATCGAAGTAGAACTTGTTGCTGCATTAAAGTGACCTTGTTTGGGCATAGATCTTGCAATAAGGAAGCCGAGGAGAAACACTATTCTAGGGTTTCTGATTTAGGGCTAACCTAGGAGACCGAGTTTCTTTGGGTAAGCCGAGAAGAGCAGTAGAGACCGAGATTCTCTAGAGGAAGCCGAGAAGAGTAGTGTGGAAGGATAGAGACCAAGATTCAATGGAAGTATAGAGACTGATATTCTCTAGAGGAAGCCAAGAAGAGCAATCAAGAAAAGAAGGAAGCCAAGAAAGAGAAGAGGCAAAAGATCATGGATAGTGATAAGGGTCTTGGAAGGTTCTAGAGTCAAGGGTCTTTGTCATGGTCTTGGTATTCGTCAATTGAAGATCTATAAGAAGAATTTCTGATTGGGTTTTCTTTTCAAAGAGTGAGCGGTTTTGGCCCTGGCTGACAAGCCTACATACTGTGTCTCTTGTCTTCTATTGCTTATTTGGTTATTGTCTTGATGAATAGAACACATTGATAACACAAAGAAGAGCCAATCATAATACAAGAAGTAAAAGCATATCACAAGCAATTATCAAGAAGAGAAATCTCCTAATAATTGATGCCCTAGATTTCTCAACAAAAAGGACAAATCTAAATCTCATTGAAAATGAGGTGATGGAACATGTCAAAGGATTTATCACAAAACTAGGAGAGGAAGATGTTCAAGCTCTTGCCAAGTATATCAAAGGGGAAGTAAGGGCTCAAAGGATTTTCACAGAATCCATCAAGGATCCCCTCATCCCATATGTATCTAAACTCAAAACTCCAAAAGAAATCTATGACAAACTGGTAGAGCTGTATTCTGTAAGCACTGTTGGAGAAGTCATCTCATTAAGGAAAGAACTCTACAAGCTGAACATGTCTAGGGAAGATGGAATAGCCTCATACTTTATGAGGATATCTGAGATCCGGGATCAACTACAAGATCTAGAAGAAGTCATGTCTGATAGTGAAATGACTACAATTGTATTAAATGCACTACCGGAGGAGTGGGGTAACTTTACTTGAAGTATTTATGGGAAGAAAGAAGCTACACCCTTCCAGGATCTATGGTCAATATGCAAGATTGAAGAATCTAGACTAAAGGCCAAATATGATGTGGGAGCAGGTGAGCAAAGTCAAGCTTCTACTACAATGACAAGAAGAAAAGGAAAGTTTGGAAAGTTTGGTTCTTGGAAAAAGAAAAGGGACATGTCTAAGGTTCAATGCTACGGGCATCAGGAATATGGGCACTACAAAAAAGATTATCCTAAGGTCAAGAAGGACAACAAAAGAGGAAGAGAAGAAGCCCATATCGCCAAAAAAGTAAAGGAAGCTGAAAAGAAGAAGTCTAAGAAAGAGCAAGAGATCTCTATTACTGAGATAGTCTTCCTCGCCTAAGTTCTTCTCAAATTCCTAAGTCTTTTGATGTAAGATATGGCTATCACGATTCAATAAATGGGATGCATCAAGGCATCATAAAAGCATTGAAAGCAAGAGCTTGGGACATCATGATAGAGAAGCATGAAAGAGAATTTGGAAGTCAAGGATATAGCTCTTGGGAATCTCATTGGGAACATAAGTGGCAAGGTCATCTAGTACAAGGTTCATCCTACATCTGTCAAAAGGAAACATTTGCTGACGGAGATACTTTATATCCTCATGATTCTCTGATGGAATCTTCATTGAAAGGTTCACCGATCATGAGGAAAAGCAAGTGTTTCATCAGGAATTCCAATCTTGTGGAATTCATGCGATGATGGTATGATGACATAAAAATGAAGCAAATCAATGGATTGAAGCTCTTTCAATCAAGGAAGCTGTTGCAGGAAGTCTAGATGACCCAAAGGAAAAATGAGGTATGTATGCTTACATTTGATATTATGGAAGTCATGCCATATGGTTACAAGTATCATGAACCAATGCTCTATCTTAAGAGCATGATCAAAAGAAAGGATCTCCTCCCTCAAGGAGATGCAGGAATGCATGGGTCACACATTCACTAGATAAAATCAACATAATATGTCCTCATATGAAGTATGAGGTGGTTGACTACAACTAAGGTACTCTGATTGAAAGCTCAAAAATGAAATGCATGAAGAAAGGGAGGAGATCATGGAATATGCAACCATGGTATACGCAATCAACATCCGAAAGACTCCACTATATGTATAAAAGTTCTGATTTCTTCCCTAAAATAAGTGATCCTATTAGATAGGACGACATGAGTTAAACCCCAGATTAGGGCATTAGATATAAGCTTAAAGAGACCAGTAATACCAAGAAGATTTGACTAGGATATCTCCATGGAAGATATGAAGACTCTGATGGAGTCTGAAAAGGAAAGAGACCCTTGACAATATATATCTTTAGGAGATGTGTTGATATGTATGCAGGACCTGATGCAAACTAGAAGATGTCATGATCAAAGACCATCACAAAGGTAATGTTAATGTTCATTCCTTTATTTTTTGAACAAATATCTATGGATGTCTTCCACCACCGACGCACATGTAGTAGGATGAAAGATCCTTAAGTAAACATGGCATGAAGAAAGTAGCATGGCATAAAGAAGGCCAGAATATGGACTGATGGATCACTTTCCGATGATGACATGGCTAACTCATGAATGAAAGTGATGGATGGTTGGTGCTATGTAGAAGTCCCAAACATGAAGACTCCTTGATAACGAAAAGAAGTTCATGAGGAGTTCTTCAAGCAGCTGGTTGTTCTATCTCCACCTGAGAAGTTGTTGTAGGTCCCTAATTAAGAGGAAAAGATAAACACATCATTCTTGTCTTCACTTGGGAAGACAGAATGGAGAATTGGGTAAACATCTGGCATCTAATGCTCTTTGAGGATGTATTAGGGCATCCAAGATAAAAGTAGTCGTTGAGGACCGATATTCATTGAGGACTGGGAATCCAAGATAAGAATAGTCATGGTGAAACACACCCTGAGAACCTAGTTGGGGTATGTTTCGAGAGAGATAATGATGAGGGTGTCTATACATCATTGGTCTCGCCAGCATTGTGCTCAGATCTCGTGGAGAGATAGAGTTGTTAGTCAAGGCTTTGGTATGTGACAACGCTGGTTGATATCATGCTAAACAGAGGGGTTACCAATCCAACTCTTCTTATGAGAAATTCTTCAGATTAAGAATGACCAAGTACCATTATGAATACCTCCCTCGTTAAGAGGGAGTGTTGAAAAGTAACTAGGTTTGGTCTTCATAATGACATGTGTAATTGTGATTTTATGTAATTGATGAAAATAAAAAAATAAAATTATTAATGTAATGCTTGTCTCATAGATTTTGTTAGAGCCTAGATTGACCTCAGGCTGAAGGGAGGCAATCCTAGGATAACCACAAACCAAGCTTAACCTGGTAGCTAGCCCTACCAGGGCGGGAGAGGGCTCTCTCCTTGTCACTCTCAGTCGAGATGACTGCAAATATGGATTTTAGGCTAGGTATAGTAGCTCTAGGGTTTTTTGATTGATTTTGATGGTTTTGCTGGATCAAATGGAGCAGGCAGCTTTGGGTCTGGGAAATCAAGTCAGGAATGCAGGGTGTTCTATGGGGCGAGGTAGGTAAGTGTTTTGGCACTTGGAATTGAGTGAGATGATAGGTCTAAGACTGATGAGGAGCTGAGGAGGGCATGCAAAGATCATGAGTCCTCTTCAAACAGTAGAAAACATCAAAACTAGATGTATTCCCAAGGCAGAGCACTGTAACCAATGTATTCTACCTATCTATCTTGATTTCATTTAGTTTAGAAGAATGAATTAGATTTTGGCACACATAACACATGAGAAAAACTAATGACAGAAGGAGAAACTATGCAAAAACACATTACCACAAGAATCCCACAAAAATAGCTGTAAATCCTAATTTATTTCCTTGCCAAACTGTTGTAGAGATGTACAATGTAGCTCAGAGCATCCAAGAGAGTCCAGTCTTTGCTAATGACTGAAAACCATTTCCCAACAAGGAACAAGAATGTAGGCAGTGGAATAGCTTGCCTCTAAAACCATGGAAACTGATTCATTTACCACCAAACCACCTCAAAATGATGAATCTACCCTCTAAGGTCATTTTACAATTACATTTAACATAGAAAAGCATCATTTACAATCATAAATTCATCCATGATGGGAGAAAAAGTCAACTTGTAGAAAAACTAAGCGAAAATTGAATTTTTGGGCAAACTAGCTCTATGCGTAGCGCCATTGGCCAGGTGCGTAGCGCCACTTCACAGCTACTTTTGGAGGCCTTCCCCTTAGCCAAAGGTCTTCCTGTCTAGTTTCTGGAACATCTTGAATTTTTGCATTTGGAGGTCATTTGGCCCCTCAAAAGTGAAATCTCCCAAGGCTGCTTCTGTGTGTCCAAAAAGAGGCAGAGAGGTCATTTTTTGATGGTTTTTTTACCTTTTGGTGACCAAGTTTTGCTCCAAAATTGTTGAGATTTTACGGGTTTGATGTTCTTATCATGCTGAATCCAAATATGCAAACCATTTCTCCAAAAAGTCTTCCAGTGAAAAGCGTAGAGCCAAATTTCTGTGTTACAAAATTTCAAAAATTGAAAATGACCAAAATTTATTAAAACTTGCCCAGATTTGGCACAAGACACTATCATTAATCGCTTTGATGGGCTAGTGAGGCTTCAGCCAAGATTTTTAGCTTGTCTTGCTCCTTTTTGCTCCTTAAGGCCTTCCTCAACCTCGCCTTAAGCTTCCTCATTCCTATGTTGCATATTTTATTCCAGGTCATGTAGTGGTAGGCCATGTGGCGAAGCATCTTCTTGTCTCTGTTGGCCTTCTCAATCAGCTCCTCAAGGTGTATATTGACCCTCTCAAGCCAAGTTTCCTAGTCATTCTCGATCTCTTGTTCAATTAAAGTCAACTTGACCTTTGCCTTCTTAGCCTTTTGCCAGTTTTGTTTAATCATTTGCAGCTCCATGAGGACTTGCTTGTCGCTTAATTGTTTGTTTTCTTGCTCTAGATATTTGATGACCCACTTAGCCCTCTCTAAATTGTCTGACAAAGCTTGTATCTCAGCCTCTTGTTCCTTTATGATCATGTCTTTGACAGTCTTTGGATCTTGAGCATCCAAGTCAATGACATCAACTCCTTGTGTCTCCTCATGATCAACAAGGACAAAATCTCTCTCTTGCCCATCACAAGGATCCTTCTCATGCATCTTTTTCTTGCCTTCACCTTTACCCTTGTGTTGTTGCTCAACCTGTACCTGTTTAGCTGAAGAAGAAGGCAAAGCCCATTCCACTCCTTGTGGAGATACCATTTGCCTGTGCCCTGAAGATGAAGGCGAGATCCCTTCCACACCTTGTGGAGATAATACTCGCCTAGCAACTGCAAAAAGTTTCTTAGTGCCCCTCTCATATGTTACAAATACTAGCACTCCAACAGTTTCAGTCTCTTCGACCTTTTCATGTCCTGAAGGTCCACCTTCTTCATGAGGCACTGATGAAAAGACTTGAGGACCTTTGAACATTTCATGAGAAATGAAAGTTTCCCATGGTATGTTAAGAAGGTTCAGCTGATGTAAAACAATGATTTTAATCAAAGAGTAGTGGTAGATGCTAGTTAACTGTTGGGGGTATGATTTCTTCTTTACAATGAGTGCCATCTTCTCTATGTTTCTGAACATGAAGTAGGGGATATTCATCATTCTCACCCTAGTGAAATGCATCAGCAATTTAATGTGGTAGGCATACAGTCGGGAGAACCTACCTTCACAAGTAAAGTACTTGATGATGATCTTCATAATGGAGCAAACCTGTCCTCCAAGAATTTAAAGGGGAATACTCTCTTGAGTTTGTTATGGTATTTAGCCTTGATGTAAGGCTCATAATACTCCTTGTCAATGTCCCGACCTTTGTTCCACTTTTCACAAACATTTGGAATACATGTAGCCTCTGAAATGACAGTTGGTGACAAAGTGAATGTAACTCCATCAAGGTTTAACTCATTGTTGTCCATATGTGTCACAAACACCCTTGCTAATTCATGATGAGATTTAACCCTTTCCACCATTTCACAAAAACTGAAACATGACTGATGTCTAAAACAACAAATGGCAAATGGGCAGGCTTGCAGCTCCCTCAAACTGGTAGGCTCCTCTCTGATATGTTTTCCTCCCTTATCAGGCTTCCTGCCCTATGTGTCTCTCTCCCTGGAACTGTCACTAAGGGTTTCTTCTTCCAGCTCATACTCATTGTCCCTCTCCACTGTTTTATAGCTGTATTCTCGTGATGAATGAAGAGATAGGGTGGATGAAGTGTGGTGAATGTAAGATGAGTATGAAGAGATTTTAGAGGCAAATAGGTGAGGGTGAACAAGAGTGGGAATGGGATTTAGGGAGTGAGTAGGGTTAGTGAATAGTGTAGGGCTTGGGAATAGTGTAGGGTTTGGGAATTGGTGAAAAGTTTAGGGAATGATGTTTAGGTAATTATATATGGGGGTATGGGATTTAAGGAACAGCAAATAGATGATATAGGACAACAGTAATGAGTGAGCTTTTTAAAATATATAAGACAATTTGGTGAAAATTAGGGTTTGATTTTTTAAGAGACAAAACCACCAAAGACCGATACAACAACCTCTTTTCAACGAGAATGATGTTGTTACTTGCAAAGAGGCAATGGAGAAGTTTTGAGGTGAATTGATGCAATTTGCAACGATCTGGAGCCTAACTGCCAGGTGCGTAGCACACTCACCCAGGTGCGTAGCATCGGTTTGGTGCATAGCACCGGTTTGGTGCGTAGCGCCAGTTCAAATTTACACTACCGGAATTACCTAGGTGTGTAGCGCCAGCTCTATGTGTAGCGCCAGTTCAAATTTACACTACCGGAATTACCCAGGTGTGTAGCGCCAGCTCTATGCGTAGCGCCGGACTTTGGTGCGTAGCGCTACTCAGTTTTCTTTACATAGTGATTGGTCCCCTTTTGTTCAATAACACTTCAAAATCACGTTTTTAGCTCACGTGTGAACTTTAACTCAAACAATGAAATGACTTAAGAGAGGGATGACCTTTATATAACTTTTCAACTTTTGATTTTTTAACTTTCAAAACCCACTTTGTAATGTTTGTTTGCCTTTTCAAATACTCCGTTTTTTGGATGCTTGATCTTTTGCTTGAAATAGGTGAACTAATGCTTGATTTCTTTGGCTTTTGCGGTGGCATATACTTGGAAATATCAACAGGTGACCAAGAGTAGCATGAAACTATTAATTACATATGAGAAATAATAAAATTACATGAAATTTACAAATAATATACCAATGCTCTGTTTTCACCTCAAAACTGGTTTTAAGGTGAAAAATTTATTAAGTTTACAAATTATTATATTAAAACTTTTCTGATGATTATTGTCATCCTCATGTGTCTGCTGACCATTATTAGTTAATAGTTACTGAAAATTTGACCATGGTAAACCCTAATACCTAATGAGACTGAAACCCTAAGACCTAAGACCTATTTGACGAATGAACTGAAAATGAATCTGAACCTAAACCATTGACTAAATCACATATGAAAAGAGGTCAGCAGATATGTGTCATGAGGGAAAAAATTGAAATGTACCCTACCATTAGTTGATCCAAGACCTAATGGAATGCAACTCATCAGAATGCGACTCCTAATATGAATGCAAAAGAGTGAATTTTGATCATTGATGGCATTGTGAAGACACTGACACTAACATTGCCTCCAATGGGGATGGTAGCTCCTTGGAGGTGCCAAGAACCATAGATCTCTAGGATAAGTAGACTAGTGCCTCATCCATTGGGTAATACAGTCAAGAAGCTTCAAAGACTGAAATTGACACTATGAAAATCGACTCAAGACTCAAACTGACTCAAGACTCAAAGGCTGATACAAGTCACTCAACTTTATAGCCTTCACCTCAGGCCCCAAGCTGAAATGAATTGTATCTTTTGAACACTTGCAATGAAAGGAAAACGGTATATACAATGATCACTTCATAATTTCAGAAATCACCTTAAAAGAAGTAGTGCTTCAAGAGCCTGCCATTGACTGGTCCTCCTGAACAATCATGTCCATCCATCTCTTTGAGCAGAAATGCATTTTGTCCTCTGTATGCAGCAATCTTATAGGGTCCCTTCCATAAGTTTTCAAACTTACCATGCTTGCCTTTATCTGCATTCCTAGCATCCCACCGTAACACTACATCCTCAAGCTGGAATTTATCTGCTTTTGTTTTCCGATTATAGATCTTTTTGATATTCTCCTGCAATCTGAAAGTATTTTGGAAAACTTCCTCCCTTGTCTGTTGTAAATGGATCATCTGATTGATTCTTCGCTGAAAATCATCTTCCTCACTGCCAGCCTCCTATAAAAGTTTCACAACCGGAACTGCAAGAGATGTCGGAAAAATTGTGTCAATGCCATAAACTATTTCAAATGGGGACATACCTATAGACTTCTTTTGGCTCACCCTGTCCGCCCACAAAGCATTAACTAGCTTTTTGTGCCAGCCTTTCTTATCTGTTTCCAGCAGCTTTTTGATAATGTTCACCAATGACTTATTGGATGATTTAGCCAAACCATTACCTTGCAGATAATATGTTGTAGAGTGACCCAATGTAATCTTATACTTGTTGCAAAAGTCGATCATCTTCTTGGATTTGAATGCAGCGGCATTATCTGTGATGATTTTACTAGGGCAACCAAAACAAGATAAAATATTTGATTCCAAAAATTGAATGATTACCATGTTTGTTGCCTATCTGATCGGGATTGCTTCAATCCACAAGGTAAAATAGTCGATTGTTGTTAGGATCCATTTGTGCTGAGCCAACAATGTTGGATGAATTTCCCCGATAAAATCGAGTCCCCACTGCTGAAATGGTGCATTGGCTTCAACCGATTTTAGAGGAAGGGGCAGCAACTTTCTTTTCCCCTAAAAGACTTGACATTCATGACAACTCATGACTGTTTTGTAGACATCTGAAAATAAGGTTGGCCAGTAATAACCTGCTCTCAATATTTTATTTGTTGTTGTCTTCCAGAACAAGTGACCACCACAACCACCCTTGTGAAAGTCACTCATCACTCGCTGGGCTTCATCTTCAATTAAACAGTTCAGCAAAACACCTCCTGGATCCTTCCAATAAAGGGCATTATTCAAAATGCAGAACTTAGCAACTTTAAGTTTAAGAGTTCTACCTTTGTTTTTTGTCATTTCCGGAGGTGGTGAGAGGTGCTGAAGTACATACACAATATCTGAATACCACGGTGATTGAAGGAACATTTCAGACACTTGAATCAGGGAGCTTTCTTCTTCATTTTCAGACATGGCTGCAATAAGATTTATATCTAAAGCATGCAAATTTGATTCTGCCATTAACCTCGCCAGGCCTTGTCCTTTGATCAGCTTTGTAGACTTGATCTCCAGATCGTATTCTAACATTGCTGCAATCCATTTTCCCCGCCTTCCTTCCGGATCGGTTTGTACCAGCACATCCTTAACTGTTGCGTTGGGAACGTAAGCTATGATGCGGGAGTGCAGAATATACACTCGAAAGTCCTTCAAAGCTTTGACAAGAGCAAGAGCCTGTTTCTCAATTATAATGTACCGCAAAGCAGCATCTCTAATGGTCCTGCTGAAAAATGCAATGGGTTTTTCTAGCTGATCTCCCTTTTGCATTAAAACTGCTGCCATGATATGCTCAGATGCAAATGAGAATAACATGAAATCTTGTGTATAATCATGACTAATCAAAACCGGGGTTGTAGATAAAGCATACTTTACCAAATTAATGATTTCATAGCATCCTCCATCCATTTTACCACGTTGTCCTTCTTTAACATATTAGTAATTTCTCTCAAATGCTCACAGCTAGATTGGGTACAAACCTTCGTAGGAAATTCATCTTACCGCTAAAAGCTTGTATCTCTTTCTTGTTCCTAGGAAAATCTATCTGTTGAATTGCTTCTACCCTTGAAGGATCAATGCGAATTCCTTCCTTTGAGATAATGTGGCCAAGCAACTTCCCCTCTTCCATGGCAAAGAAACTTTTCTTCGAATTGAATGATATTCCACATTTCCTACATCGCTGAAACACAACCCTCAAATGGTGAAAATGCTCATCATCTGAATTTGAAAAAACAGTAAAATCATCTAAATATACGACCAAAAATACATCCTTTTCATTGGCAAAAGCGATGTCCATTGCACGCTGAAATGTGGCTCCATCTTTTTTTCAAACCAAATGGCATTTTAGCATAATGAAATGTTTCCCAAGGGGTGGTAAATGCAGTCTTATCTCTGTCATCTTCATGCACTAAAATTTGATTATACCCTGAATATCCATCAAGTAGTGACATGCGCGATGCTCCAACCACTCTCTAGAGGATATGGTCCATCTTCGGCAGCGGGTAATTGTCCTTCAATGACACTTTATTCAGATTCCGGAAATCGATACACAATCTGATCTCCCCGGTCTTCTTTCTCACGGGAACAAGATTCGAAATCCAATCAGAAAATCTGATTGGGACAATTATACCAACCTTGTATAATCTGTTTACCTCTTTTTCAATGGACGGCAGCAACTTGGGATTGATTCTTCTCAGCTTTTGTCCGAACGGCTTCTGATTTGGCTTGATAGGAATAGTATGTTGAATTATATCTTTGTTAATACACCTTTAGATCTAAATAATCCCAGCAAACACATCAGCAAATTCAGATAACGATCTAGCATATTTAGACTTTACCTCAGGAGACAATGTCTTCGACAATTTCACAAACTTGGGCTTATCAGCTGTTCCAAGATTCACATCCTCAACACCTTTCTCTGTAGGCACCAAGCTTGGCTTCCTAGCCACATCATCTTGATCAAAAAGTTCTTCTAAAGGTATGAGACCTTTAGGAATAACATTGTCCTTCAACGGCAATATTTCCATCTGATTCACCTCAATTTCCAGTTCATCGGTATCATAATCACAACCTATGGAAGCATCCTTGTAGTTTCCTTCATTCTGCAAGAAATTATTGATCTCCTTATCATCTCAAAACACCTACCAATACCTTAAGTTGTCCGGAACAGCAGGGCAATGCTTGATATGGATCTCAAATTTGTTATTGGAATTCATCGGAATCTTTAAATTACTTGCAACAGTGGCAAGTAAATCTGCAATAACATTTTGAGCACGAGGTATTGTTGTCAACGTATAATCTGGAAACATCCTTAACATATCTAAAACTGCATTTCGGTAGGCCCTCATCCGCGGATGTTTGGCTTGATATTCACACGAGGTATTGTTGTCAACGTATAATCTGGAAACATCCTTAACATATCTAAAACTGCATTTCGGTAGGCCCTCATCCGCGGATGTTTGG
Source organism: Pinus taeda (assembly GCA_000404065.3). Lineage (NCBI taxonomy): Eukaryota > Viridiplantae > Streptophyta > Pinopsida > Pinales > Pinaceae > Pinus > Pinus taeda. The sequence goes on from APFE030782816.1 coordinate 81,344, forward strand.
CTTGATATTCACCCTTAACTTACTTGATTATCAGCTTCGAATCTCCATACACTGATATCCTTTTTGCATTCAGCTTTTTGAGAATTTTCAAACCTGCAATCAACGCTTCATATTCGGCTTCATTATTAGAACAGTCAAAGGCCAATTTATATGAACAAATTCTAACATTACTAGGGACTTTATTTGGCTGGAAAACAAGGCTACGAATCCAAATCCCTATCCCAGCACCATCCTTACCCACGGCTCCATCAAAATCCATGCTCCATAGGCCTGCTTCTTCTTCTAAGTGCTGAAATTCTGTTTCATTCTCTTTCTTGCTTTGACTGATCTCTTCAATTTGCTGATGTTCATTACCTTTTTGTTGCTATCGGAATGTGGACTGCTCAAAGGTACTTGCAATTTTTTGTCTTTCTTGATCAAGGACTGCTCTGAAATTTTCTGAAATCTCTGGCACATCTTCTACTTCAACTAACTGACTATCAACATCATTCAAACCACTATCTGAATATAATACAAATGACTCTAAATCTGTATGTACAACATTAATTGGATGATTAAGCGGTTTCTCCTTGCCTGTAATCATGTACTTCATTTTCTTTTCCCTATATAGTTTTCTCAATTGGCCAAACACGCGAATGGTAACATAGGAGAAATCTAGTTGTAAAGTCCCTTTAAGCTTTGCACCCCACGATCTGGACAAAAGCATACCAAACCGTGGCGAAATGTCCGCAACGACCACATCCATGAGAACATTCTTTGCCGGGATTTGGTCTAAAGACACCACTAAGTCTTTGATAAGGGCAATACAACGGACTCTACCCGAATCAAAAGAATACAGGTCATGATATTTTCGAGTAATGTAAAGGCCCAGTTTCTCCATAATGGCTTTTGGCATCAGATTATGGGAAGCTCCGGAATCAAACATGGCATTGTGGAGGACATACTCATGCAATCTAAGGCTTATATAGAAAGGAGGAAATTCACTATCCTCAGACTGACCTTCTAAAGCAAGGCCAAAGATCAGAGTGATCATCTTCTACATTGACCATATCAAATAAAGGATCTATGTTCAAAATTTTGGACACTTGGTGTTTATAACTGTTGTTCTTCATCAACTCAGTCAAAGGAATTGAAACTTTTATTTTAGCAATCTCATTTGCCAAACTAAAAGCTGAAATTTTATCTACCTCTTTGACTGGAGGGTCCTCCTTTTCGACCTTTTCCTTTGCTGCACTGTGCTGATTGGTCTTCTCATTTGCAGATGATCCTTTGCTGGAAGTTGGGTCAGCGAGCTCCTTCCCTTTCTTCTGAATGTTCGAGGAGTCATTCTTAGGTTGTGTTTCCTTTCTCTTTTGAAATGGGTTGACTGGTACATCTCTGCTTCTCAAGGAATATTGTTGTGCTGTCAATACATTCATATATCCTCGCCGATAGTCATCCGATTCATCCTCCAAAACTACTTCATTTGCTAGTATGTAATCTTCATCCTTTTGAACATCAGGGATCTCTGAATATTCATCATCTTCCGTGAGATAGATAGGCAAACCATCAGCAGTAAAGAAATGATTTGCTTCTACCACCAGATCATCATCACCGTCAGACTCTATTCCATGTACATATTTTTGCTGCAAAGGAGTTTTGACCTGATGCTGCGATGACTGATCTTGTCCCTTCTGCTCAGAACTGAGGTTGTTGTTGTCCTCTGAAGTTTGGATTTTGGATTGTGGTTTCAAGCTTGTCTACAATTGTTAACCGATCAAACATCTTCTCAATTTTCCGGAGTATATGATTTGCCTTAACATCTGAGGAAGATGCTTCTTCCTTTATAGTCACCTTCTTTTCAGTTTTCATCCTTGCTCTTTTGGCCAGCAGATTTGCCTCTACACTCACTGCGTTCTTCTGCATATCCTCTAGTGTCGTAGGATCTCTTTCTCTCAATTGATACGCCATATCAACATCGAAGCCGTCGGGAAATTTGATCAATGCTAAACCCAACGGTGGTTTAATGTCAACTGGAATAGCATTATAAACTGTATTGAACATTACACAGTAATCTTGGACACTTTCACCTACATTCCTCTTAATATTTTCATACTCAGATAGAATTTGGATAGGATTTTTCTTTACCTCCCATCGGTCCAGGAATTGTGTATGGAGAACCGGCAAAGTATTGATAGATCCTGTTGGTAATGCTCTGAACCACCTTCGAACCTCGCCTCCAAGACTCTATACAAATAATCTCATGGACACATTTTCGGCATCTACCTCATGAAGATCAAAGAAGTCATTCATCCTATCAACGTGTTGCTGCGTTGTGATACTTTGAGTGGCATCGAACAGAGGTATCTTACTTTGGTAATCAGTGGGCATATCATCCAAATTCTGAGGCAGAACGAGAGGTGCATATCTAGCAGCCATGACTCGAGGCGGATTTGAAATTGGTCTTGGGGAAAGAGGAGGATTTATGACAACAAGAGTTGTTGATGTAGCAGAAGAGATGGGTATTTGAGGGGTAATGATAGGCTGATGAGGGAGGGAAGGTATAATCAGAGATGTCAGATGATTTACTGGAATATGGGGAATTGATGATGAGGCAAAAGATGTTGAAGCCGAATCAGAGAGTTCAGGAATTCAATCAATAGTGAGGGATGACTGAGAAGAGTTCTGAAGATTTCAGTTACTTATCAATTTGGCCTTTTCGATTTCAAGCTCTTTGGTGAATTCTGGGTCTGCGACTATGTCCAGCAATTAACTATCAGATGTGGTTCTAAACATGGAGAGACCAAAATATTCGTCAAAAGGAAGATCTTCAAGAAATTGCCACTCTACTGGGCAGGAATAAGATCTGAACACCGGTCTAAGACTTGATAAACTTTCTTATCTAAGTATCTGAGGGATAAGATTAGGATTTTCAAATACGGGAGGAGGATTAGGATCGAGATTGGACCTGGTGTATCTTCTTGAATCTAGTGTGTTCAGAGTTCTCAAGAGTTTTATATTGCTTTACAACTTCCCACTTTTCAGCGTACTGAATTCTAAACTTATCATCCAAAAGTTCAGAACTTCTCAATTGTACTGGGGTGATTTGTCTTTCTTCCCCAGTATGGTCGCCACTATGTTAGAGCCTAGATTGACCTCAGGCTGAAGGGAGGAAATCCTAGGATAACCACAAACCAAGCTTAACCTGGTAGCTAGCCCTACCAGGTCAGGAGAGGGCTCTCTCCTTGTCAATCTCAGTCGAGATGACTGCAAATATGGATTTTAGGCTAGGTATAGTAGCTCTAGGGTTTTTTGATTGATTTTGATGGTTTTGCTGGATCAAATGGAGCAGGCAGCTTTGGGTCCAGGAAATCAAGTCAGGAATGCAGGGTGTTCTATGGGGTTAGGTAGGTAAGTGTTCTGGTGCTTGGAATTGAGTGAGATGGTAGGTCTAAGACTGATGAGGAGCTGAGGAGGGCATGCAAAGATCATGAGTCCTCTTCAAACAGTAGAAAACATCAAAAACTAAATGTATTCCCAAGGCAGAGCACTGTAACCAATGTATTCTACCTATCTATCTTGATTTCATTTAGTTTAGAAGAATGAATTAGATTTTGGCACACATAGCACATGAGAAAAACTAATGACAGAAGGAGAAACTATGCAAAAACACATTAACACAAGAATCCCACAAAAATAGCTGCAAATCCTGGTTTATTTCCTTGCCAAACTGTTGGAGAGATGTACAATGTAGCTCAGAGCATCCAAGAGAGTCCAACCTTTGCTAATGACTGAAAAATACATAATATAGAAAATCAAACCACCTATGCTAGCCATCAAGGGTCGAATCCAGGAGATAAGGGACTATTACAACCATTTCCCAACAAGGAACAGGAATATAGGCAGTGGAACAGCTTGCCTCTAAAACCATGGAAACTGATTCATTTACCGCCAACCCACCTCAAAATGATGAATCTACCCTCTAATGTCATTTTACAATTACATTTACATAGCAAAGCATCATTTACAAATCATAAATTCATCCATGATGAGAGAAAAAGTCAACTTGTAGAAAAACTAGGCGAAAATTCAATTTTTGGGCAAACTGGCTCTATGCATAGTGTCACTGGCCAGGTGCGTAGCGCCAATTCACAGTTGTTTTTGGAGGTCTTCCCCTTAGCCAAATTGAGCCCAAGATAGCTCATTGGAAAGGTCTTCCTGTCTAGTTTCTGGAAAATCTTGAATTTTTGCATTTGGAGGTCATTTGCCCCCTCAAAAGTGAAATCTCCCAAGGTTGCTTCTGTGTCCAAAAAGAGGCAGAGAGGTCATTTTTTGATGGTTTTTTGACCTTTTGGTGACCAAGTTTTGCTCCAAAATTGCTGAGATTTTATGGGTTTGATGTTCTCATCATGCTAAATCCAAATATGCAAACCATTTCTCCAAAAAGTCTTCCAGTGAAAAGCGTAGTGCTGGTGGCGCTACGCACCTAGGGCAAATTTCTGTGTTGCAAAATTTCAAAAATTGAAAATGACCAAAATTTGTTAAAACTTGCCCAAATTTGGCACAAGGCGCTATCATTAATTGCTTTGATGGGCTAGTGAGGCTTCAGCCAAGATTTTTAGCTTGTCTTGCTCCTTTTTGCTCCTTAAGGCCTTCCTCAACCTAGCCTTAAGCTTCCTCATTCCTATGTTGCATATTTTATTCCAGGTCATGTAGTGGTAGGCCATGTGGCGAAGCATCTTCTTGTCTCTGTTGGCCTTCTCAATCAGCCCCTCAAAGTGTATATTGACCCTTTCAAGCCAAGTCTCCCAATCATTCTCGATCTCTTGTTCAATTGAAGTCAACTTGACCTTTGCCTTCTTAGCCTTTTGCCGGTTTTGTTTAATCATTTGCAGCTCCATGAGGACTTGCTTGTCGCTTAATTGTTTGTTTTCTTGCTCTAGATATTTGATGACCCACTTAGCCCTCTCTAAATTGTCTGACAAAGCTTGTATCTCAACCTCTTGTTCCTTTATGATCATGCCTTTGACAGTCTTTGGATCTTGAGCATCCAAGTCAATGACATCAACTCCTTGTGTCTCCTCATGATCAACAAGGATAAAATCTCTCTCTTGCCCATCACAAGGATCCTTCTCATGCATCTTGTTCTTGCCTTTACCTTTACCCTTGTGTTGCTGCTCAACCTATACTTGTTTAACTGAAGAAGAAGACAAAGCCCCTTCCACTCCTTGTGGAGATAGCATTTGCTTGTGGCCTTAAGATGAAGGCAAGACCCCTTCCACACCTTGTGGAGATAATACTCGCCTGGCAGCTGTAAAAAGTTTCCTAGTGCTCCTCTCATATGTCACAAATACTGGCACTCCAACAGTTTCGGTCTCTTAGACCTTTCCATGACCTGAAGGTCCACCTTCTTAATGAGGCACTAATGAAAAGACTTGAGGGCCTTTGAACATTTCATGAGAAATGAAAGTTTCCCATGGTATGTTAAGAAAGTTCAGCTGATGTAAAACAATGATTTTAATCAAAGAGTAGTGGTAGATGCTAGTTAACTGTTAGGGGTATGATTTCTTCTTTACAATGAGTGCCATCTTCTCTATGTTTCTGAACATGAAGTAGGGGATATTCATCATTCTCACCCTAGTGAAATGCATCAGCAGTCTAATGTAGTAAGCATACAGTCGGGAGAACCTACCTTCACAAGTAAAGTACTTGATGATGATCTTCATCAATGGAGCAAACCTGTCCTCCAAGAATTTAAAGGGGAATACTCTCTTGAGTTTGTTATGGTATTTAGCCTTGATGTAAGGATCATAGTACTCCCTGTCAATGTCCTGACCTTGTTCCACTTTTCTCAGCTTCCTTCTAGAGTCTCGAACTACTCTTTTCGGCTTCCTAGAGAATCTCGGTCTCTTCTATTCCACACTGCTCTTCTCAGCTTTCCTAGAGAAACTCAGTTTCTTAGGTTAACCCTATTCCAGAAACCCTAGAACAATCTTCGCTTCCTTAATTAGTCTGTTCAAGAGAGAGAGACCTACAGCACTTCTCCTCGACTTCTTCTTGCGAGATTCTATACCCAAACAAGGTCACCACAATGCAGTAGCAAGTTCTTCAACCTTCTCTCTATGCCCTCGGACCTACTTCCTTCACATGTGGGAGAGTATATGAACCCAAATCAGAATCCCAGAAGAATCCCTTCCTTTGCTATCTTTCCTTTATTCTTCACTTCTCTTCTCTTGTCCTTTCTTCGCACTTATGCTTGTAGTCTCTTCTTCACCAAATTGTTTGCCTCCAAGTGATGAGAGTGTGGCTATATATACACGTTGCCTCATGTCCTTTAGGCTGACATGATCATAAGGAGGAGAACCGACATCATCTTCTAGGTTTCTTCATTCGTTGTAGGCCGACTTGGAGAGGGCTAGTGACAAGGTCTTGGAGGATTACTTTACATAGACAAGAGTGACTCTTTACAATGTGTAACATGACTTCATTACATGACAATGACTCTTTTATTCTTTTATGACTACATGACAAAATTCCTAAAGGCTCTCAAGGGAGCCTTGACTCAAAAATAAAATATGCTCATGAAACCCATGATGCAAGCATTAAAATAATTTTATTTTTCTTCTTTTCATCTCTTTACATAAAAATACAATTACATGTCATTATGAAGACCGAACCTAGTTACACTTTTTCAACACTCCCTCTTAACTAGGGAGGAATTCATAATAGTACTTGGTCATTCTCAATCTGAAGAATTTCTCTAAAGAAGAATCGCATTAGTAACCCACTCATTTAGCATCATATCAACCAGCATTGTCGCATAGCAAGGCCTTGACTAACAGCTCTATCTCTCCACAAGATTTGAGCTCAATGCTAGCGAGACCAATGATTTATAGACACTCTCATCATTGTCTCTCTCAGAACATACCCCACCGGGCTTCTCAGGGTGTGTTCCATCAAGACTATTATTATCTTGGATCCCAGTCCTCAAAGAATATCGGTCCTCCACGACTACTCTTATCTTAGATGCCCTATCTCATCCTCAAAGAGTATCAGATGCCAAATGATTACCCAATCCTCTCATCCTGCCTTCCCAAGTGAAGACTAGAATGATGTGTCTATCTCTCCCTCTCAATTAGACAGGACATATATATTCCAATAAAGGAATTTACTCATTCCTACACAAGGAATGTACCTAAGCTCCCTCTTGGATTAGGAATTTCCAAGTTTCTTCCAAGTAAGAAACTTTCCAGGCTCCCTCTAAAAATAGGGACCTAGAGCAACTCCTCAGGTGGAGATGATGGGACAACCAGTTGCTTGAAGAACTCCTCCTTTCGATGTCATGAATTTCTTCTTTGTCATGGAGTCTTCATCTTTTGGGACTTCTTTATAGGGTACATACCATCCATAACTTTCACTCATGAGTCATTCAAGTCATCATTCCTTCCATCAAAAAGTGATCCATCAGTCTTCATCTGGCATTGCTTCATGTTATGCTACCTTGAACATGCTTTTCTTTCCGGAAGGTTCTTGCATCTTTCCACATGGTTCTTCATAGATGCCATTCATAGTTCTTCCCCCTTTGGTAGCCCTGCATAAGCCCATCCAGATACTAGTTCATCAATAATGAACATTTAAATCATAATTACCTTTGTGATGGTATTTCACCATGACATCTTCTTGTAGGCATCAACATCCTACATATATGTTGACCCATCTCCTAAAGATATGTATTGTCAAGGGTCTTCATCTTTTTCCAAACTTCCATCAAAGTCTTCATATCTTTCTAGGAGATACCATAGTCAAATCTTCTTGGTTTTTCGGATGTTGGTTGCCTTTACCATTCTTGAATGATCTCTTCCTTCCTTTCTTCACGCATTTTATTTCCAGGAATTTCAAAGTTCCTCAGTTGTAGTCAACTACCTCATACTCCATATGAGGACATATTATGTTGATTTCATCTAATAAATATGTGACCCATGCATCCTTGCATTCCTTTGAGAGAGGATATTATTTCTTTGATCATGTCTCAGTGATCCCTATTGTCTACAACCATATGACATGACTTCAATAATATCAAATGTGAGTATACATACCTCATCTTTATTTTGGATCATCCAGACTTCCTGCAGCAGCTTCCTTTGAATGAAGGAACTTCATGTCCTTGATCTGCTTCAATGTCATGTTAACGTACCATCATTCTATGAATTCCACAAGATTGGAATTCTTGAAGAAACACTTACTTTTCCTCTTGATCAGTGAATCTTACAATGAAGATTCCTATCAGAGAATCTTGAGGATCTTGCATATCCTATCCTACAAATGTTATCTTTTGACAAATGTATGATAACCCTTTTTCCAGATGACTTCTATAAATATCACTTGAGCTTTCAATGAGGTTTCCAAGAGCTATATCCTACATAGTTGACTTACATAGTTTTGTTTAAGACATTTTACATATGTCACAAGCTCTTACTTCAAATGCTTCTACCATGATGCCATTCTCTAATATCATGCATCCTATGTTATTTTCAAAACTTCCTATCTATAATACAACAGAAGAGTAGTGTTTAGTGAAGGAGATTCTCTTAGTCATAGTAGAGATCTTTCACTTCCTCCTTCTTAGGCTTCTTTGTCTCAAGCTCTTCTACCTCTTCGGTAATATGGGCTTCTTCCTTATTCCTCTTGTTATTGTCCCTTTTAAGCTTTAGGAGAATCTCTTCGATGGTGCCCATATTCTTGACATCCATAGCATTGTACTTTAGCCATGTTTTTCTTCTTCTTTAGAGGACCAAAATTTTCCTAACTTTCCTTTTCTTCTTGACATAGAAGCATGCGCTTGATTCTGCTCATTTGTTCCTACATCTGATTTTGCCTTCAGTGTGGTTTCTGCAATCTTACACAATGACCATAGATCTTCAAAAGGAGAGCATTCTTTCTTCCCGTAGATGCTTGAAGTGAAGTTGCCCCATTCCTTCGGTAGTGCATTCAATACTACAGTGGTCATTTCTTTGTCAGACAGTATTTCACCCAGGTCTTGAAGTTGATCTCTTATCTCAGAAATCCTCATAAAAGATGAGGTTATTCCTTCTTCCCTTGAGACCTTCAATTTGTAGAGTTCTTGCCTTAGAGAGATTACTTCTTCAGCAATACTGACGGAGAATAACTCTACCAATTTATCATATATAGCTTTTGTAGTGTATAATTTTGATACATATGGGATGATAGAGTCTTTGATGGATTCTATAAGAATCCTTTGGGCTCTCACTTCTCCCTTCATGAATCTAGCATGTGCTTGAGTATCTTCTTTGGGAGGTTGAGTTATTAACCCTTTGATGTGGTCCATGACTTCATTCTCAATGAGATTTAGGTCTGTTCTTTTCTTCCATGCAATGAAATTTGCAGCCCCAACTAATTTGTTGCTTTCATTGCAAAAAGAATTTTTGATAGTATCAGATGACGTCATAAACTTACTTGAGTATTTGTTGCTTGCTTCCTCCTTAATCTTGATGTTGATAGAAGATTACTCCTTGAAAGATTAAGAAAGGGTTTGCTTCACGATCCTTCTTGAACGTTCTAGCCTTCTTTAGAGGATGATCTTGGACATGCTTCGGGGGTTTTGGTCTTTCTTCCTGCTTCCTTCCTGAATATGATTCCAAGACTTCTTGCAAGAGTAGATTTCTTTGATCTAGGGTTTTGGTATGATGAAGATCTTGGTCTCTTGCTTGGTGTCCATTGACTTGCTTTGCTCCTTTGAAACTTGATTTTTGTGTGTCTTCTTGATTGGATGCCCCTTCTTGACTTTAGCACCTAAGCTCTAATACCATGTTGAGAAATCTAGGGCATCAGTAGTTAGGAGATTTCTCTTCTTGATAATTGCTTGTGATATACTTTTACGTCTTGGATTATGATCTTCTCTTTGTTATGTTATTATTGTGTTCTTTTCATCAAGGCAAGTGACACAGTATGTAGGCTTGTCAGCTAGGGCCAAAACCTCTCACTCTTTGAGAGGAAAACCCAATCAAAAATTCTTCTCATAGATCTTCAATTGACGAATACCAAGACTATGACAAAGACCCTTGACACTAGTGTCCTCCCAAGACCCTTGTCACTAGCCTCCTTGATGCTCTACCTCTTCTCTTTCTCGACTTCCTTCTAGAGTCTCGAACAACTCTTCTCGGCTTCCTGGAGAATCTCGGTCTCTTCTATTCCACACTACTCTTCTTGGCTTACCTAGAGAAACTTGGTCTCTTAGGTTAACCATATTCCAGAAACCCTAGAACAATCTTCGCTTCCTTAATTAGTCTCTTCAAGAGAGAGAGACCTATAGCACTTCTCCTCGGCTTCTTCTTGCGAGATTCTATACCCAAACAAGGTCACCTCAATGCAACAGCAAATTCTTCGACCTTCTCTCTATGCCCTCGAACCTGCTTCCTTTGCACGTGGGAGAGTATATGAGCCCAAATCAGAATCCCAGAAGAATCCCTTCCTTTGCTATCCTTCCTTTGTTCTTCGCTTCTCTTGTCTTGTCTTTTCTTCGCCCTTATGCTTGTAGCCTCTTCTTCACTTGCCTCCAAGTGAGGCCGAGTGTGGCTATATATACATGTTGCCTCATGTCCTTTAGGTCGAAATTAACATAAGGAGAAGAGACGACATCATCTTCTATGTTTCTTCATTCGTTGTAGGCCAACTTGAAGAGGACTAGTGACAAGGGCTTGGAGGATTACTTTACATAGACAAGAGTGACTCTTTACAATGTGTAACATGACTTCATTACACGACAATGACTCTTTATTCTTTTATGACTAGACGACAAAATTCCTAAAGGCTCTCAATGGGAGGCTTGACTCAAAAATAAAATCTCTTGCTCATGAAACCCATGATGCAAGCATTACAATAATTTTATTTTTCTTCGTTTCATCTCTTTACATAAAAATACAATTACATGTCATTATGAAGACCGAACCTAGTTACACTTTTTCAACACTCCCTCTTAACTAGGGAGGTATTCATAATAGTACTTGGTCATTCTCAATCTGAAGAATTTCTCATAAGAAGAATCGGATTGGTAACCCATTTGTTTAGCATCATATCAACCACCATTGTCACATAGCAAGGCCTTGACTAACAGCTCTATCTCTCCACAAGATTTGAGCTCAATGCTGGTGAGAGTAATGATTAATAAGCACTCTCATCAGTGCCTCTCTCGGAACATACCCCACTCGGGTTCTCAAGGTGTGTTCCATCAGGACTATTCTTATCTTGGATTCCCAATCCTCAAAGAATATCGGTCCTCCACGACTACCCTTATCTTGGATGCCCTATCTCATCCTCAAAGTGTATCAGATGCCAAATGATTACCCAATCCTCTCATCTTGTCTTCCCAAGTGAAGACTAGAATGATGTGTCTATCTCTCCCTCTCATTTAGGGAGGACATATCTATTCCAATAAAAGAATTTACTCATTCCTACATAAGGAATGTACCTAAGCTCCCTCTTGGCTAAGGAATTTCCATGTTTCTTCCAAGTAAGAAACTTTCCAAGCTCCCTCTTGGCTTAGGAATTTCCATGTTTCTTCCAAGTAAGAAACTTTCCAAGCTCCCTCTAAAAATAGGGACCTACAGCAGCTCCTCAGGTTGAGATGATGGGACAACCAGCTGCTCGAAGAACTCCTTCCTTCGATTTCATGAATTTCTGCTTTGTTGTGGAGTCTTCATCTTTTGGGACTTCTTTATAGGGTACAGACCATCCATCACTTTCACTCGTGAGTCAATCAAGTCATCATTCCTTTCATCACAAAGTAATCCATCGGTCTTCATCTGGCATTGCTTCATGTTATGCTACCTTCAACATGCATTTCTTCCCAGAAGGTTCTTGCATCCTTCTACATGGTTCTTCATAGAGGACATTCATAGTTCTTCCATTTGGTAGCCCTGCATAAGCCCATCCAGATACTAGTTCATCAATAATGAACATTTAAATCATAATTACCTTTGCGATGGTCTTTCACCATGACATCTTCATGTAGCCATCAGCATCCTCCATATATGTTGACTTCACCATGACATCTTCATGTAGGCATCAGCGTCCTACACATATGTTGACCCATCTCCTAAAGATATGTATTGTCAAGGGTCTTCAAAGTTTTCCAAACTTCCATCAGAGTCTTCATATCTTTCTGGGAGATACCATAGTCAAATCTTCTTGGTCTTCCGAATGTTGGATGCCTTTACCATTGTTGCATGATCTCTTCCTTCCTTTCTTCAAACATTTTATTTCGAGGAATTTCAAAGTTTCTCAGTTGTAGTCAACTACCTCATACTCCATATGAGGACATATTATGTTGATTTCATCTAATAAATATGTGACCCATGAATTCTTGCATTCCTTTGAGGGAGGAGATTCTTTCTTTCATCATGCCTTAGTGATCCCTATTGTCTGCAACCATATGACATGACTTCCAAAATATCAAATGTGAACATAAATACCTCATCTTTCTTTTGGATCATCCAGACTTCCTACACTAGCTTCCTTTGAATGAAGGAACTTCATCTCCTTGATTTGCTTCACTGTCATGTTATCATACCATCATTTTATGAATTCCACAAGATTGGAATTCTTGAAGAAACACTTACTTTTCCTCTTGATCAGTGAATATTACAATGAAGATTCCTATCAGAGAATCTTGAGGATCTTGCATATCCTATCTTGTAGATGTTATCTTTTGACAAATGTATGATAACCCTTTTTCCATATGACTTTTATAAATATCACTTATGCTTTCAATGAGGTTTCCAAGAGCTATATGCAACATAGTTGACTTCCATAGTTTTGTTTCAGACATTTTACATATGTCATGAGCTCTTACTTCTAATGTTTATACCATGACGCCATTCTCTAATATGATACATCCTATCTGATTTTCAAAACTCCCTATCTATAATACAATAGAAGAGTACCTTTTAGTGAAGGAGATTCTCTTAGTCATAGTAGAGATCTTTCACTTCCTCCTTAGTCTTCCTTGTCTCAGGCTCTTCTACCTCTTCAATAATATGGCCTTCTTCCTTATTTCTCTTGATATTGTCCCCTTTAAGATTAGGACAATCTCTTCGATAGTGCCCATATTCTTAACATCCATAGCATTGTACTTTAGCCATGTTTTTCTACTTCTTTTGAGGACCAAATTTTCCGAACTTTCATTTTCTTCTTGACATAGTTGCATACGCTTAATTCTACTCATTTGTTCCTATATCTGATTTTGCCTTCAGTTTGGTTTCTTCGATCTTATACAATGAGCATGGAACTTGAAAAGGAGTGGCTTCTTTCTTCCCGCAGATGCTTGAAGTGAAGTTGCCCCATTCCTCTGGTAGTGCATTCAGTACTACTTTCTTTGTCAAACATTATTTCACCCAGGTCTTGAAGTTGATCTCTTATCTCAGAAATCCTCATAAAATATGAGGCTATTCCTTCTTCCCTTGAGATCTTCAATTTGTAGAGTTCTTGCATTAGAGAGATTACTTCTCCAGCAATACTTACGGAGAATAACTCTACCAATTTGTCATATATAGCTTTTGCAGTGTCTAATTTTGATACATATGGGATGAGAGAGTCTTTGATGGATTCTATAGAAATCCTTTGGGCTCTCACTTCTCCCTTCATGAATCTAGCATATGCTTGAGTATCTTCTTAGGGAGGTTGAGTTATTGACCCTTTGATGTGGTCCATGACTTCATTCTCAATGAGATTTAGGTCTGTTCTTTTCTTCCATGCAAGGAAGTTTGCAGCCCCAACTAGTTTGTTGCTTTCCTTGCAAAAAGGCATTTTGATAGTATCAAATGAAGTCATAAACTTACTTGAGTATTTGTTCCTTGCTTTCGCCTTATTCTTGATGTTGATAGAAGATTACTCCTTGAAAGATTGAGAAAGGGTTTGCTTCACGATCCTTCTTGAACGTTCTAGCCTTCTTTAGATGATGATCTTGGAAATGCTTCGGGGGTTTTGGTCTTTCATCCTACTTCCTTCTTGAATATGATTTCAAAACTTCTTGCTAGAGTAGATTTCTTCGATCTAGGGTTTCAGTACGATGAAGATCTTAATCTCTTGCTTGGTGTCCTTTGACTTGCTTTGCTCCTTCTTTGAAACTTGATTTTTGTGTGTCTTCTTGATTGGATGCCCCTTCTTGACTTTAGCACCTAAGCTCTGATACCATGTTGAGAAATCTAGAGCATCATTAGTTAGGATGATTTCTCTTCTTGATAATTGCTTGTGATATACTTTTATGTCTTGGATTATGATCTTCTCTTCATTATGTTATTATTGTGTTCTTTTCATCAAGACAATTACCAAGTAAACAATAGAAGACAAGTGACAGTATGTAGGCTTGTCAGCCAGGACCAAAACCTCTCACTCTTTGAGAGGAAAACCCAATCAGAAATTCTTCTTATAGATCTTCAATTGATGAATACCAAAACTATGACAAAGACCCTTGACACTAGTGTCTCCCAAGACCCTTGTCACTAGCCTCCTTGATGCTCAGTCTCCTCTTTCTCGGCTTCCTTCTAAAGTCTCAAACTGCTCTTCTCGGCTTCCTTTTAGAGTCTCAAACTGCTCTTCTCGGCTTCCTAGAGAATCTTGGTCTCTTCTATTCCACATTGCTCTTCTCGACTTTCCTAGAGAAACTCAGTCTCTTAGGTTAACCCTATTCCAAAAACCATAGAACAATCTTCGCTTCCTTAATTAGTCTCTTCAAGAGAGAGAGACCTATAGCACTTCTCCTCGGCTTCTTCTTGTGAGATTCTACACCCAAACAAGGTCACCTCAATGCAACAGCAAGTTCTTCGACCTTCTCTCTATGCCCTCGGACCTGCTTCCTTTCCACGTTGGAGAGTATACGAGTCCAAATCAGAATCCCTTCCTTTGCTATCCTTCCTTTGTTCTTCGCTTCTCTTGTCTTGTCCTTTCTTCGGACTTATGCTTGTAGCCTCTTCTTCACAGAATTTCTTGCCTCCAAGTGAGACCGATTGTGGTTATATACACACGTTGCCTCATGTCCTTTAGGCCGACATGATCATAAGGAGGAGAGTCGACATTATCTTCTAGGTTTCTTCATTCGTTGTAGGCCGACTTGGAGACGGCTAGTGACAAGGTCTTGGAGGATTACTTTACAAAGAGAAGAGTGACTCTTTACAATGTGTAACATGACTTCATTACATGACAATGACTCTTTTATTCTTTTATGACTAGATGACAAAATTACTAAAGGCTCTCAATCGGAGCCTTGACTCAAAAATAAAATCTCTTGCTCATGAAACCCATGATGCAAGCATTACAATAATTTTATTTTTCTTCTTTTCATCTCTTTACATAAATATACAATTACATGTCATTATGAAGACCGAACCTAGTTACAACTTTTCAACAATATGTCTATTAGAATTCACAAGAGGTATATTTACTAGAATTTGGGAAGCTTCAGTACAACGTGTAATACGCATTGTGCAATAATGTTTTAGATCTCGCATTCCCAGCAAACATGTGAGGAGAGCCGTAGCATCTCAGGTGCCAAAATCCCAACGAACAAGTGAATTATTAAAACTCCTATGTTGATTTTATTAAAAAGTTCGACGAATTTGATGTGGTAATTTAAGATTCATTGGAATTCGAACTCCATCCTTCAAACCCAATGAACACAGTGACTTCGCGCATAGCACGATTCCACACAACACACTTCACACATAAGTTAATCCCCACACAAGTAGGCTTCACATGCAAGTCCCTTGGTCAATCTCTACGTGAGCTCTTTGTGTTTATAATGTTGAGTATGTGTGCAGACACAATACAAATTCCTTTCGGTCCCCATACCAAACTTTGACAGACATTATAGATTTCCTTTGTCAAATTAAGTACCTTGAAAAATGAAGAATACATGCATCCCTTGGAACATGTATGTAACAAATAAGTTGCAATGTTCTAAAGCAACACTCAATGTAAAATCATAGCCAATTACATCTTAATACAATGAGTATTCCAAATCAAATATTAGGCCACAATGAAAGAAGTGTGGAGCACGTCCAATCAACATAGTATATGAGGTCGTACATTGTAATTCATACCATGTCCTTGCACAACGAAACACACAACAATAACTTGACCGTACAATGTTTTAACAAGGAGAACAAGAGCCTAATTGCAAATTAAGCATCTAAACAAAGTGAGGCAACTATAAGTTTCAATCTCTCGATCTAGCTCTGACAACAAATGAAGAAACATTATTACACCAACAATAATGGAGCAACACAATAATTCTAACAATACAATTACCAACTCAAATTATTTTCATTAATAAGACTAAAATTTATACATGAATGAGAACAAATGCTCAAATCAATCATCTCCTACAATCAATCACTCAAAAAACTCTCAAAAATTATCTCTACTATATTTTCTCTATCTCAAATCAGACCTTTGAGATGTAACAAAAATAACAATAATTAGATCTAGATATTACAAATGTACTATTATTCCAACAACATTAGCAAGGCTAAATGGCATAATCAAAACTCATAATGACCTTCCTGTGTTCTAAAGGTTGTTTTCGCAATGTCTTCTTGCTTCATTTTGATTTGATTATATCTCAAATGGAGATCCAACTTAGTAAAGAAAATTGCTCATTGTAATCCATCAATGACAAGAATAGGAAACTTATCTTTGATGGTCATTTTGTTGACTTGTATATAATCTAGACACATATGCCATGAACCATCCTTTTTTGTAACCATCAACACAGGTGAAGAGAAAGCTCTTTAGTTGGGTAAAATGATGCCAACCTCTAACATTTCTAGAACCATATATGCTCAATCTCACTCGTTTGTGCATATGGGTACCTATAAGGCCTAATGTTAGGTGATACACCTCCTAGTTGCAAATGAAGAGCATGGGCATAATCTCAAGTAGGTGGAAGACCCTTGGGCATCTCTCCTAACACTTTGGAATGATCGTTGATAGATTTTTGGAGATCCACTGGAGTATAGGATATTGATGTTTGAACATTTAGTGAACAATATTGTGCAAATACACCATGGTGTCCAATTTTGAGTAATTTTGCCATGCTATTAGAATTTATCAACTTCGAGGGTTCCCCTTGGATGCCTGAGTTCAATTTCCTTGCCTTTTGAGGAAAATCTCATGAAAAGATCTTGAAAATTAAAGGCCATTATTCCCAATGATTGTAACCATTGGACACCTATTACGACATCATCCCTGCCCATTTGGATTGCAATCATGTGACTATCCAATAAATACTCCCCCATATTGAGCTTAATAGTTTAGCATTTCCCTAAACAATCTACGGTGCCTCCGTCTGCAATCATTACTTAAAACTCTAGTGCTAGATATTCAAAGCAATTAAGAAGTTTTGCTAATTTGCAATTGATGAAGTTATGGATACTACCAAAATCAATCAACACTATTACCTCTTTCTTTTTGATATATCCTTTTATCTTGAGGGTTTGTAGAGCACTAGTGTCTACAAATGGATGACAAGATATGGTTGGAAATGTGAAAATTTCTAAGTCTGACACATCAGAAATCCCTACTGCATTATCTGGTTTATTATCTCCTACTTGTTCTTTCCATTAACAAGTTATTTATTAATATAAATACCGAAATAAACACAAATGCAGCCTTCACACATATATAGATCAATAACTAGAATAACTGAGACAACAAAAGGGACACCGTTATTTTTGGACAATCGTCCCCAGAAAAACCCAATGCTGGAAAACTGATGCAACAGATATGAGGGTTTTATTATTATGCAGTTTTCTGAATACAACTCGGGTGCCAGAAATGGCTCACCCTTCAAAGATTTTCCTCGCCAGAAGCACCTTGCTCCAAAGACAGATATTTCAGTTGATCAGCAAGCGGATGATGATTCCCACAGTGACTTCCACAGTTCCTCAGTTGGACAGTGAAAGCTGCTCCAAGCTTCTCTCTGGAACTGCGTCACCCTCTACAGCTCTGCGTCTACCTCTCAGCTCTAAGTCTGCCCCACAAAAACACCACAGTGCAGCTCTTTCTGCCCAGCTCAGCGCTACTAGCCTCCGCATCTGCCTGTGTCAGCTCTGGCTATCTCTGCGTCAACCCAGACTGCGTCTGCGTTGTCTCTCTGGCACTATCTCTGCCTCTCTGCTATGTATTCTCAGCCTTCTACCGAACTACCCCTCAGTGTAACAAATTACTAACTCGATTTCTCAGCAAACCCTGCCCCAAAAACTCGAATTCTTGATCAACTTGGTGTGTCTCCAACTGACCCTCAAGCCTCCTCTTATACTTTTCTTGTTGATGATTTAACGGCCGAAATTAAGTCCCTAATCAACGGCTAAGATTAGATTCGGCTTGATCCTTATTATTTAGAACTTTCTCACCCATATTATATTAATACACATTAATATTTTAATTTTCCTAAGTTTAGACTTAGGGTCTCATTAAAAATATTAATTATTTTAATATCTCTTCATCCAAGCGGAATTTCTCCAAATGATTTCTAGGTCTTGGAGATCTCATGTGCCTTAGCCTCTCCACCAATTTTCATGGCTAGACCACATCTAATGCTACCAAAAATCAACACTCCCTCTTAGCGAGGAATGTGATCTAGTAATGCTTCATCATAGAAACATTACATTGATCCTCCGCACCGGTCCCTGTGTTGATACTTGGCCTGCTACCTCACATTCCCTGCATTGTTGCTTCCTGTACTGTTGCCCATAACACTGCTACATCTGTACTGCAGCTCCCTCTCAACATGCTGCCCATGTTGCCCCTAGCACGACCACTACTAACTGCTACACTGCAACCCAGTTACCGAGAAGTAGGTAATTGACTTCCCCAAATATTGACATCCTGGTCAGTCTGGAAGCCTTGTGATGCTGAAGTTGCCTCTGTTGCTAGCCCATGCTCCCTCTGTTGCTACTGCGTTGATGCATCCTCTTCTGTGCCTTTTGCACTGCTGCAACCTCTACTGCGCTGCTACAAAATTCTGCACTCTAGCCCTACCTTGCTGATCCACCACATTTTGTTCCACCCGACACTTGTCATCATGCCATTGTCATTAAGGGCTCCCGTAGCCAAATGTGATCCAGGAGTTTGGGTACCTCAAGGATCCTGCCCCTAGCATGTAGTCCTCCTAACTACAACTCGATGTCTCCCCAACTCTTCTCTAGAGGTGCATGAGCACTCATAGTTGACTTCCATAGTTTTGTTTCAGACATTTTACATATTTCATGAGCTCTTACTTCTAATGTTTCTACCATGATGCCATTCTCTAATATGATACATCCTATCTGATTTTCAAAACTTCCTATCTATAATACAATAGAAGAGTACCTTTTAGTGAAGGAGATTCTCTTAGTCATAGTAGAGATCTTTCACTTCCTCCTTAGTCTTCCTTGTCTCAGGCTCTTCTACCTCTTCAATAATATGGCCTTCTTCCTTATTTCTCTTGATATTGTCCCCTTTAAGATTAGGACAATCTCTTCGATAGTGCCCATATTCTTAACATCCATAGCATTGTACTTTAGCCATGTTTTTCTACTTCTTTTGAGGACCAAATTTTCCGAACTTTCCTTTTCTTCTTGACATAGTTGCATACGCTTAATTCTACTCATTTGTTCCTATATCTGATTTTGCCTTCAGTTTGGTTTC
>APFE030782816.1:106055-125780 GCA_000404065.3 Pinus taeda
GTTCACTGCCATTTCAGCTACTCTTCTAGACTCCCTCTGAGTCCTGATTTCCCTCCTGGAAATCCTTTGGCAAGTTGTCGAACCGCTCCTCTCCAATCCTCCTTACAACTACAACTCAAATCTGGATTCCTTAGCTAGAAATTCGTCGAGGTAGTGATTCCCTCTACCTTGGTTCCGTCTCCTTAAACATTGTTCTGTATCGACGGAAACAGCGTCCCACCAGCTCCTCAAATCACAATCTGCCCATAGCTCCCCAAGCCCCAGCAACTGAAGAAACTGAGCCTTTCAGGCTCTGCGCAATCCAGGCAAAGGCTGAATCTGCTCCTCCAGCCAACTACGTCAATCCTACCTAGCTAAGCAAGATGACGTGGCTCTTCGTGAGCCTCTTCTGCCTCTCTCTGCCTCTACGCTGGCACTTCCCTTGGCTCGAAATGATGACGCAGGCTATGCGTCACTTCTTCTCTTGTTGCTTTTGCTCTAGAACAGCACTGTCTCTTGGGACAGCAACTTTTTCTGCAAATTGTCAGATTTTTGTTGGTGTCTTCAGTTCTCCTTGATCTGCAATCGCTCTGATACCATGTGAAAATTTCTAAGTCTGACACATCAGAAATCCCTACTGCATTATCTGGTTTATTATCTCCTACTTGTTCTTTCCATTAACAAGTTATTTATTAATATAAATATCGAAATAAACACAAATGTAGCCTTCACATATATACAGATCAATAACTGAAATAACTGAGACAACACAAGGGACACTATTATTTTTGGACAATCGTCCCCGGAAAAACCCAATGCGGGAAAACCGGTGCAACAGATATGAGGGTTTTATTATTATGCAGTTTTCTGAATACAACTAGGGTGCCAGAAATGGCTCACTCTTCAAAGATTTTCCTTCGCAGAAGTACCTCGCTCCAGAGACAGATATTTCCGCTGATCAGCAACTAGATGATGATTCCCACAGTGACTTCAACTATTCCTCAGCTGGACAACGAAAGCTGCTCCAAGCTTCTCTAGAACTGTGTCACCCTCTACAGCTCTACGTCTACCTCTCAACTCTCAGTCTACCCCACGAAAACACCACAGCGCAGCTCTTTCTGCCAAACGTCAACTCTGCTAGCCTCTGTGTCTGCCTGCGTCAACCCAGGCTACCTCTACGTTGTCTCTCCGACACTATCTCTGCCTCTTTGTTATGTATTCTCGGCCTTCTGCCGAACTACCCCTCGCTGCAACAGATCACTAACTCGATTTCTCAGCAAACCCGGCCCCAAAAAATCGAATTTTTGATCAACCTGTGTCTCCAACTGACCCTCAAGCCTCCTCTTATACTTTTCCTGTTGACGATTCAACGATCGAGATTAAGTCCTTAATATCTCTTCATCCGGGTGGAATTTCTCCAAACGATTTCGGGGTCTTGGAGATCTCATGTGCCTTAGCCTCTCCACCAATTTTCATGGCTAGAGCACATCTAATGCTACCAAAATCCAACAGGGAAAGTCTCTTCTAGCTCTCAACCTTATGATAGTTCCAATTCTTGATCTTCTTTATCTTCACAATCTATATAAAATAATTTCTTCTCACTACATTTATGCCTCTTACAGTACTTGTTGTCAAAATTGAAATATAGTCTCTTTGTTCTTCTTTCATCCATTTTGCTAAGGTGTCAACCTTGTCAATTGAGAGTGGTTAAGAGAGGGAACAAGGTTCTCTCTATATTTGTTAGTGAACATGCTTCTAGTAGCCATATTTTTGCTTTCCACTTTCCTTGCCATATTGAAAGCATGTTCTAGTCATTTAGATTCAAAGAAGTGCACCTCATGTTGAATGTTCTCCTTTAAGGTGTCCATAAAGAGATCTAACAAATTATCCTCTAGAATGCTCTTTACCATGAGACTGGGCTTTTGGAATTGTTGAATGTGCTTTGTGATTGGACCTGTTTGCCAAAAAATTATCAATCGACTAAAGAATGTGTTGTTATTAATATCCCCATAATGTGTTATCCACTCATTTGTAAAATGGACTAAAATATAATAGTCATTTTTTCAATCACAGAGCCATTGGTACCAAACAAAGTAATCAGGTTCTAAATACAAAGTTGCAAGAGTTGTTTTTGTGAAGTTGTCACTTAGTGTAAATCAAAGAATTGGTCTATCTAGAATATCAATGCTATAGGGTCTTTACCGTCAAATTTTCTCATATCAATCTTGGAAATCAAGTAGTTCCTTGGTGTCAAGTTGAATCCTCAATGATGCAGATCTTGAGATGATGAACAACTATGATTCGGGGACTCAATATTTATTTCCTCTACATTTTCATGATTTCCTTGCATCTTGATATCTCCTTTAGGCAGTCTCTTATCTAGGATATGTAAAAAGATGTCAATCATGGACTTCTCCAAACCTTCCATCTTTTCCATATATTCCATATTTTCATCCATCATCTTTTCCATTTGTTCCCTATTTTCATCCAATTTCTTTTCCATCTGTTCCATCTAATGAAAAATCTTTTCTTTTTCTTCTTGATTCATGGTTGAGCTCTCTACAAGTTTGCTTGGTGAAGTTATTTTTGAAGCACTCCTTTCCATGTGGAAAAATTATAATACTCATATTTTTCTCTTTATCACAAATTTTGAATCACCAAAATAATCTTCCAATCAAAATATATGCCACTTGTAAGTTACAAGCCTTTCAAACCCTAATTTGGAGACTATTTAGATGGCTAACTTTTGTCTTGATATATCTTTGAAATTTGAACCCTTATGAGCATGAATTTCAACTTGCAATACTCTAATGTGTCTTCTTAAACTCTTGAAAATTTCAAAGCCTTGCACCTACCATAAAAAGTTATAACAAATATGCCAAAGTTGTTGGACATTGGATAAACCAACGCTCCCCATGTGTTTCGCGACATGGACTAATCGCCTCTTGTGGATCCTTATCTCTGACGATGTGATCGTTGACTAACACCTGCGGCTTTTGGTCTAACGGCAATCGTGATTCCCAACAAATGGTATCAGAGCGTAGGTCATGAGTTCAATACACACCCGGCTAGCGTTGGGGGGGGGGGGGGCGAGATTGTTGGACATTGGATAAACCAACACTCCCCGTGTGTTTCGCAACATGGACTAACTGCCTCTCTTGGATCCTTATCTCTAGCGATGCGATCATTGACTAACACCTGCGAGTTTTGGTCTAACGACAATCGTGATTCCCAACAAAAGTGGCTTATTTAAGATTAATTTCAAGACTGGTCAAAAACCTTGTCTTCCGCATGATATATCTCATAAGGTATAAAAATTCAAAATCGAATTTTTTTTCTACACGTAATTTGCTATATCTCCTCAAGATTCTAAAAATTTTAGAGCCTCATACTTCACCTTAAAAAAAAATAATAGCAAAAATTGCAAGATGACTCATTTAAACAAATTTTAGGATTAGTCACAAGCCCTATCTTCCATAAACTATATCTCCCAAAGTATAACGAACCAAAACCTGAAATTTTGACCACTTGCATCCTGATATTTGTCCTTATCTCCTCAAATTTCTTTGTTTGAAACTTCCCAAAAAAAAATTATAGCAAAAAAGACAAGATGACTCGTTTGAAACTAATTTCAAGGTTAGTTAAAAACTATATCTTCCGTAAACTATATCTCCCAAATGTAATGAACCAAAACCTGAAATTTTGACCACCTGTAGCCTAATATTTCTCCTCAATGTCCTCAAAAATTCATTGTATGAAATGTCCCAGTGAAAATTATCGCAAAAATGGCAAGATGTTTTAATTGAAAGAATAAAACCCTAGTATCATAGGCTTTTATACAAATGTTAGGAAACAAATACCAAAATAACTTGAAAATAGAAAGAAAAGAAGTTTGACACCTTCAGATATAGATATCAAAATGAAAAATAAGCCTCTTCAAGGGAGCAACATCCTTTTACAATAAAACAAATATACAACAATGAGATGACTCTAAAACTAGGTCTCCTTAGTGTGTGTGTGTATGTGTATCTGTATGTGTGTGTAGGAGACAAAGGGTACAATTACAATTAAATGGTTTAACCGACAACACTAATATAGTGTATATGTTAAGTAGGAGACAAAGGATACAATCACGATTAAAGAGTTTACTCAACAACACTAATATAACAATAGAAATATAACTCACTATCTAGGGCTTTACATGGGTTTTATGCATAACATGGGAGAGATTAACATGGTAACTTGATAGATTTTATTTTTTTGTCCAACATTGATAATGAGAAAAAATGTGGAGGTCGAAACCGAGAGAAGAGAGGAAGAAGGAAAAATCCACCAATAATTATACTCGACTTGAAACAAGATTCAAAACAACCCTTTCCTTTATGATTTGTTTCTTAACAATGTTTTTTATGCTTAAGTTTTTTAGCTCACTTTCAAGTGGTCCCCTTAGATCCCACCTTAGCCCTTATCTTGCAAGTATTCCTTTAACTTGTTTCAACTTCTTTTTGTTACTTTGAAGCTCCCCTCCAACCCCATACCCTTTACCGTTCCCTTCTTAAGCTTTTCCCTTGAGCACCAAACCCCTTGTTAGATGGAAAATAAAAAAAACTAGATCTATAGATTGATAATTCAATTAGACAAATGATAAGGCAAAACCCTTGATAGATATTTAAATTAGTACAAATCAAGATTTAGAAAGCTTGATTTGTCAAAAGACATGTGCAAAGAAGGGTTGTGCACACAAACAACAACAATGGTATGGCAAATAAATTAATCATTGGTCCTATCTGATTAAATTGTGGAATCCCCAAATCATTAGGAAGGATGGAGAGATCCTATTTGTGAACAGAAGGAAAAATCCTTGCAAGAGAAGGAATTCTTGCTTAGTAGCACCTATAAAAGCTAGCTAATTCTACACTTAGAAGGACTAATAGATTTCTTTAAAATAATACTAAGCAAAAGCTTGTTATCAAAAGTGAAAATCAATTATTCACCAAAAACCCAAAGAGAGCAAACAACATGAGAAGCAAAAATGCTAGAAAATAAAATTCAAATGATGAACAACAAACAATGATTTTCAAAGTAGAATGAAATAATAGTTCTCCCAAGAGGATTTAAAATGATTGAATTGACAGAAAGAGGATTACAAGAGCGGGATAACAACTAGAAAAGGAAATGAAATCAAGCCTAAAAGACCTCAAAGGCGACATGCAAGAATTGAGCTCTATGTGTGAAAGACGAAATCTTTTTTGCTCATGCATTTCACCTCAATCTTGAGATGAAAATAAATGCTCGAGGCTTTCAACATCAACCTACATTAATGAAAATTTAGATTTCCAAGTAAAACTTTTAATGCAATCTTTTTTTGTTCATGTGGTTCACCTCAATCTTGAGATGAAAATAAAATCTCGAGGCTTTCAACATCAACCTACGTTAATAAAAATTTCGATTTCCAAGTAAAACTTTTAATGCCCTCACTCTTATGGGAATGAGATTAGTCAATTTGACAAGAAGAGCAAAACAGTCCACCTAGATAATTTGTGAGCATAAGCCTCAAAAACTAAAAACTTTGGAGTTCAGCTTCCATACCTTGGTCTCTATGGTAGCCATTAACATCAAATATCTACAAATGGAAAAATTAAAACATATTTGTCTAGACAAGGTGATTGTTGGAGGTAGGGGAAAGGAAAAGGAGGATTATCCATCCACATCCAAGTGACGCTTTTAACGATTTCGTTATACATGGTACAACGATTGGAAGCAAAAAAGCCCATTGAAATGCAGGTTGGCATTGTGGCTTGCCCTCGACAACTGACTTTTGACTTGGGATGTTAGTTTAAAAAAGGGATGGATCGAGACAAGGAGTTTCCCTCTGTGTTGTGCTAACAAGAAATACATTAATCATCTTTTTGTCCAATGCCCCTTTGCAAGGCAAATTTGGTCCCTTTTAAAGCCTATCTACAATCCCACAAGCACTTCATGGAATAAACATAGTCTAGAGGAATGTGCGTTGGATTGGGCTGTAAACAAGTTGGTACATGAACTATTGGCTTTTCTGGCCTCGTTCGTTCACAGCATATGGTGCGCTAGGAATTTGGCCACATTTCAGGATAACTTTCTCCCTGCAAAGGTTGTAGCAGGCACAATCAAGCACACCTACAAAAATTCAGATCTGAGGTCAAGCGGAAAAAACAGAGGGTGCCTATCATGCCGTGTTGGAGGATGGCATTCCCTAGAGCTTTTTTGATGGGGCAAGCCACGGGGATCCTCCCATTTGTGGGGCTAGTGCTGCACTTTACATCAAACATGCCCATCATTATCATATTTGTTTCTCTCCGGGTAGGGAACAAATACCTGGGCTGAATTATCTGCTCTTTGGGTGTTGGTTCATACAACAATTTTTTATGATGTCAAAAAACTTCAAATTCTTGGAGATTCGATATTAGTTGCAGTTGGAGAAACAATCAGATTGACATTTTTGCTCCACATTTGGCACATATCCTGTTTGCAATTCACAGGGAATTTGGTCAACTAGAATGGTACAACTGCAAGCATATATACCATGAGCTGAATACATTAGCAGATCGTTCATCAAAGGATGCCTTCATTGGAAGGCAAGGACAAGTAGTAATACACAAATTCTTTGAGGGAAAAGCCTTAGAGGCAGTAGTCTTGGAAACCTAAATTGTTGATCAACCCATTAAGGGGTTTATTTGCTGCGGTTAAATTGTTGTAATGGTTGCCGAGGATGTTTTGATTTCCTGATGATATGGTCCTGTGGACTAGTTTTTTTATTTTTTTTAGGACCTATGGGTCAGCACAACATACATTTTGATATGAAATATAATGATTTT
Organism: Pinus taeda; assembly: GCA_000404065.3. NCBI lineage: Eukaryota > Viridiplantae > Streptophyta > Pinopsida > Pinales > Pinaceae > Pinus > Pinus taeda. The sequence goes on from APFE030782816.1 coordinate 112,889, forward strand.
TTTCTGGAGAAAAAAATAATACATGTTGCAATGATTGATTGATATTTTGATTTTGTTTCTAGTAAGATGTATAAAGGAGGGGACTTTTCTTATACATCAATGACTTCGATACTTTAGACAACAAATCATCTCTCAAGCTATTTATCAAGTCCTTTTTGGCTATTGTGTATATAATGAAATTATTCAATCAGCATGTTACCAAGCTCAACATTTCAATGAAATGCCTTCAAGCTAAACCCCAACCTTTTTATGAAATACCTTCATGCTAAACAAGCATATTGGCAATATAAACCAGCTGCAAAAGTCTAAGAAATTAGAAATACTATACATTTTGCTCAATGGCCTTAACTACTTCCATGACAATGTTTTACATGCTCAACCTCTTTCCAATTTTTTACATGCTCATTCTCCCATAGATTACCCGATGCAATAATAGAAGGGACCTCATTCTCTTGGTGCTCAACATCTATGACACAAAATATAAAGACAACTCCATCATGAGCATGAGAGTGAACATGTGAGCGTACCTTTTCCAACTATTACTGGAAGAAGAAGAATGCGTCACCACATGGAAAATGGGATACACTCAAAACTTCTGGGTTATAACTCTACCAAAGGGGGTCCTATTACAAGAAAGACATCAGGTACACCAATCACAATTTTTAAAGCTCAATAACCAATTTGATCGGAGAGCAAAAAAATAACCATTTCCACCAAAAGTCAGTCACCGCAACCAAATTTACATCCTTCCCCAGGTTAACTTATAAGTTTCTTTGAATCCATATGTGACGTCATACTTTCCGACCATATATACCTTTTGATATAAGTGGTATCTGTTGTGCAAGGAACGAGATTACATTTTGGGGGTTCCACCATACCAATTGGGATCCGATGCCATCTCAGGCACTTTTCTTTCCCTTAATTTCTTTCGCCATTCCAATAAACGCTCGCCTTGATTGTTTTCCATGTTTCTAGGTCCGGTAAATTTCCCCTTGCATTGTCTCAATTTCTTCAATGTTCTTTACTCCACACCGATATATACTCTACTCTACTATTGGTAGTAAACAACATTTTAGATGACAGGAATTTAGAGGATTTCGGTTCCAATAAGACAAACGACAATTTAAATTATACGTCTTACATCATACGACAGATATCTTAGACCAAAGGAGTTGCTAACAGATATCCGAGGGTTGTGAAGCCAAAGGGATTTCAAATGATTTCCATTCGGCGTTTCAAGCAATTTTAGTGTTTAATCAAGAAACCTAGCACCGAGCAGACTTATGACCAGGACTCAAAAGGATCCTCTGAATCTATTTCATGGAGACGCAATTATGAGAACGATAAGAATGTAAAGAAGAAGTACCGCGACTTTCAATGGATGAGTCGCTATTAACGAGCCTGGCAGAATTGTCGCCCTGATTAAGATAATCGGCGGGCAGCTCTGTAGGCGTGGGCACGAACTTGTGCTCCCCTGTGATAAAAGCTAATCGATCTGTGCCTCTTTCCAAGATCTTCCTTCGTCGAGCCTCCCTTGCTTCCTTGGCGCTCTGCATTTTGGTTTTATTTCCTCCTTACGCCTGCTAACTTGACAAGGCCCGAAAATTGTCATTTGGAGGCGGCGTTTATATGGAGAGGGGTTGTCGACCCACCACGCTTAAAAGCTCTATGGATATGCTGGGTAGAGTGGCGTCTAATTTCATGTTAGGATATGCCATTATGGTGATACAGTGATAATACCTCACCGTTTTGGATATTCATTTTTGGGGATCTCGCGTTTCAATCTGTGCAGTAAGTCATAATTGAATTTATTAAATTGTAAATGGTGGTGACATAAATGCATCGCAACCTTCAAAACTTTTGCCATATGGATTTATATATAATTTTATTTTTCATTTTAGTTTTCTTTAGGCTATTCAAACTTTACCGGAGAGATCGAAGATATTTTGGGCTATTAAAGTTATAAGTGTCGTCTAAGTTTGACCAAGTCTCGCATAATTTTGGTGATAAGTATTTTAGTTTGGTGATTGGTACTTCTTTTGTCTAATATAGGGTTGGTTTTGGTATAGGTTCAAAGTAAAAAAAAAAAAAAAAAACTTTGCATAAGCAATCTCTCATTATGGGTGATCGGTATTTCTTCCATCCAATATAGGGTTGTCCTTGGCATAGACTCAAAGTAGACCCAAAAAAAAAAAAAAAAAAAATTCGCCCAAATTATATATTTACCCTAAATCTAAAAATAATAATAAATAAAATAAAATAAAATAAGAAGAAAAAAAGATTAATTATATTTATTATAGATTAGTTTGCCATAGATTTTATATATAATATTTATATATGGGGGAGTCACTAAATTTTGTAACTGATTATTAGAATTTGGCAAAATAAGAAGTTGGAGTTTTAGTGGATCTCGAGTTTTAATTGAATTTTTGAGAATTAGGTTGTTTTAGAATTAGGTAAAAGTCTTAAAGGCATCCTTCCATCATGCATGAAACTTGGATGATGGTTGAACTCTCGTTATGCTAGAAATTTTCATCGAATTATTATATAATATGTGGTGCATAATCTATGATATTGATATTGTTTGTAATGTTATTGCTAGAAATTTTCATCGAATTATTATATAATATGTGGTGCATAATCTATGATATTGATATTGTTTGTAATGTTATTGCTAGAGTAAGCGGGGAGAGAATTTACACATCAAAGTTTGCATTCAAATAACCAAAACTTACACTTCATATAATGTTTTTTAAAGCATCTTTATCTTGTAATTGGTATCCATGTGGGATTATTCATAACACACATCCAATAAGATAATGATCTATAATTTTAGACCCGATGGCCTTATCAGTGAAGCTTGTCTAGCATATTTTTGTAGATGGATTTGAACATTCAATTGAGGGGGCGAATCATTAGATAGATGTGATAACATCCTCTCTCGTCCCAATTCCAACATCAGCAAGTGATTTTGGTGAAATGCTTCATGGGCCCTCTTTCATCTATGGTTGTTTTTTCAAATGAAAACCTTGTGGGGAAACCTAAGGGGTGTTTCCTTATATTTGTGGATGCCATGACTAGTAAACTCATCAACATACACTAGTGAGCCTCACCCAAGGGGATTCTATATTAGCATTTGTTGGCACATAATTAGCCAAATGCCTAGCAACATTAATGACAATTGATTAAGCTAACCTCTTGGGCTTGAGACCTTGAGATTATTATTAATATCATACGCTCATCGCATTAGCCCTAAGAGTTAGCTCAAGTGGTCATGAGAAGACATGTGACCTCTTATTTTTGCCCAAAAAAGTTGGAGTAGTTATAAGTTCGACTTTATTGAGCCCCTCAAGGTTAAGCTCCATAATCGGGGTTAACAATTTACCCCATTAATTATCCATGAATCACAAGGAAGAACTCAGAGGATTTCCATGAGGATTTCCTTAAAAGTTAGCCATGAGAATTAGCTCAACTGGACATGAACCAAATGTGAGACCACTTATTTCTCCCCCGAAGTTGGGGCGGTCAAAAGTTAGACTCTTTTAATCACTTCAAGGTCAAGCTTCATAATCAGTGATGACAGCTCATCCATTCACCATCCATGGATCATCAATAAGTACATAGTGGAATAGTGACAACATGCTCTACAACATAAGGCCATAATTTTCACTTTATTTTGTATGTAATCAATTGGTTCATGATTATATACAAAATTTTATCTTTTCATGGAATATTTTATCATTTCTTACCATATTTTTATAGTGTTGTTGGTACTTTATTTTATATATGCAAAAATGGAAGAAGATAAATTTTAAAAACAAGAATTTTATAACTATTGTGGTAATGGTTTAAAAATTAGGAAATAAAATACATAAACAAATTTGTCACAATATAGATCAAAATTGTTAGTCTCCAAGGGGGTATCTCACTTGGCAAAACATGTAAACATGTTGTGTAAAATATTATGATGTCCTTAGTTTGATCCCCTCAATTTAACCCACATTTATGTTAGGGGAAGGCATGGTGCAATTATGAATTCCACTAGTATATGTGTGTGTGTCTGTCTGTCCATTATGTCACCTAGAAACAACAATCTCTCTCTCTCTCTCTCTCTCTCTCTCTCTCTATGTGTGTGTGTGTGTGTGTCCTTAGTTTGATCCCCTCAATTTAACCCGCATTTATGTTAGGGGAAGGCATGGTGCAATTATGAATTCCACTAGTATATATATATTTGTGTGTGTGTGTGTGTGTGTGTGTGGAGAGAGAGACAGAGTTGTTTCTAGATGACATAATGGACAAAAATTAGGATGAAAATACAATTACAAGTCAAAAATAAAATTGTAATAAATATGACTATGATACTATGATTCAGGTGGTCATCCATGGTTATTTAAAAAATAGTCTTGAAATAGTTTTTCTATTCTAAAATTTCAAGTTCTTTTTGGGTTCTCCTTGTGCATTTTTCAACATTTTAACACATAAAGACGGGCATTTGGACTAGTCTACCAATTCTCTTTCGAACAAGTTAAAGTGGACCTAAAAACAAAGCAACTCCCAAAAAGTTGTGGTCATGGTAAGATTGGCCTTTTTTCTACCCACATCATTATCTATCTTAGCATCATACTCAACTCTAACCTCATATTAAGGTTAGAGTTCTTACATCTTTGGATTTTAGCTTCTAATGATGGTTTAATTAGCATTATCATTAAATGTGGTTTCAACCTTTTGTTGTGGGTTGAGAATAACAAACACATCACTTCTCAAAGATAGCTACCATCATTCTAGCCATTACATTTGTACGACATTTTTCACTATTCTTTGAGCAATAGGAATTGGAGTTAATTGTATCTCTATACTTATTTCCTATCTCAATGATATTTTCATTTTATTCTCAACATAGTTTTGATCAAACATATACAACAATTCTCTCTATGTTGTTCTTTTGACATGTCCCTGTGATGCCAAGGTAAAAGTAATTGGACCTCAAGCTAACCGAGCCTATTTAAGATTATCCTTGTTGTTTCAAAGCAGCCTCACATGGCAAACAATAAGAAAATAATGGAGTAAGAGATCTTATGAATTCACTACTCCAGGAAATCCTTTTGAGATGGTGAAATGAGACTATGGATAATTTCACCTATAATCTTCGACGCCTCCCAACAATAATGGAGACACCTTCAACAAACAATCATTTTCAAGGAATGACAACCATCAAGGTACAAGTTACTTTTGTTAATCATTTATTTTAAGGCAAGATAGATGAAGAAGCTTCAAAGAGATAGTTAAATCAACTATAGGGCAATTTCTCTAATCACAACTTTTCAATTATGAGAATAATGCCTTCAAAATCCTAAAATTCCTTTTCAATGTCTAGCATTGGTGGGATAGTTACATGTGCAAAATTTCAAAAAAAAATTGAAATATATGGGACAAGCACTTGCAAGTATTTTGCCAATGCCCTCAAGGAGGAGTATTAGCATATTGTAAACTACGAAGACTAGTACACACAATGGATGATCTTGCGCCAAGGTAACAATGAAACTTTAGCAAGGTACATCAATGTCTTTTATACCTTTTTGCATATCAAGGATTGTAAGCAATACTTAGTACTAGATTATTATAGCACATATATAGATAAACCTAAACAAAATTGTAGTTCTTGGACTTCTCTTTGTTGGGAGCAACTTGTTTTCAAGATTGAAGAAATTTATTGGCACATGGTTAAGAAAGAGTTTGGGGTTGGAAATCAACCATAACAAAAGAAGGGTAGGGTCGTCATAAATCTCAAAAGGAAAAAGGGAAAAAGAAAGAATAATGAATGTTAATACAACTAGTCAAAGGAACACTCAAAGAAGAATAAGAAGAAGAAGTTAAGGGACATGGGGAAATAGTATAACACAAGTAACAAATTGGCAATACAATGATGAATATTATGTTAGACAATCCTTATTAAGTTAGCTAAAATGTTTGTATTCCAATTCAACCCTAATGCCACTAATCCCATGTATAGGGGAAAAGCCTTGTATTTTGATTCAACCCCAATGCCCCCAAATACCATGTATAAGGGAAAATGAATCATCGCATTTTAACACAATGTTAATATCAACACCATAAAGGTCTCATTGTAAGAACTAGAGGATATTGAGGATATTGAGTACCTCATCCACTCACATGTGTGGGTGAAGGGGACATTGTCGCATTTCATTGTAAACAACAAAAACCATAATAATTTGATCTCGAAAGAGTTTGTTGAGAATATGTTATTGCTAATGACATTGCACCCCCAACCATACACCTTAGCTGGTTGAACCTAAGTTGAGGCATTTACATCAATCAAAAATTTTACCAGCAATATGGCATCAAGCCCTTCATAGATGAGGTATTGTGTGGTATTGTCCTCCTTGAATTTTTTGATGTTATTTCTTGACAACCATATATGTGGAAGAAGTGTTATGGTGTTTACCAATCTAGGTCTCACGGTACCATTGTTACCTTGGGGGATAAGCATTAAAGGATACCAAAAGTAGCCCCATCTAGCACAATCTATTTGGTTAGTGCGAAGAAGTGTAGGAATATAATCTCTTAGAATGGGAAATTTATCCGCTTTATGCTTTAATTGGGAGAAAGGAAAATCACCACAACCATTAAGGTATTTGTAAGGGTCCCCTCTATGCAACAAAGATAACTAGAATACTTGGTTCAAGAACACATAGACATTCACCTTACTTGTAGGAGTAGCTCTACATTGTTAGGTAAATCATGTAATTTATTTGACTTCAAATGCCTCTCTACCCGATGCCCTCATGTATAGGTGCTCTCATATGGAGAATGAAGAGATCAAACATTATATTTAATATGAAAGAAACACATTTGAATGAGCTACTCACCTTGCAAATCCTAATTATGCTAGTTCAAGAGAACAATGGGACATGGTAACTCTGTATTAGTTGAAAAAACTTAAACAAAACCATGGTTAAGAATTAGTACCCATTCCTTTGATATATGATCTGCTCCACCAACTCAAAGGAATAAAGATTTTAAGTAAGATTGATATTAATTTAATTTATCAGCAAGTGCCAGTTGAGGCGAATAATGTGTGGAAGACAACCTTGAAGTCCAAGGGAGGTCTCTTCAAGTGGTCGTCCATTGGTTTTACAAATATGTCAACAACATTGTTAGGATGGTTGATGGTATCCCACAACCATTCACCAATGATTAATTTGGTTGTGTTAGCCCTTGAATTACATTGTCAAACTTCATGGCTTATGTTTAAAAGGTGTCAATTTTGTAGTCCATGGGTCTTGCCTCTTTCTTTTATTTTCTCTTCTCCAACATTTATCTCTTCGTTCCTAATCCTCATCCTTCCTTCTTCCTAAGCCTTGGCCTTTTCACATTTCATTGTTTTGGACTTAGTCTCTTACAAATTCGGAGCTCCCTTCCAATTTGCATTGCTTTCAAAGCTTCACACCCTTACCATTGCATCCCTTTTTTTTGCATCATCCATGCTTTTGCATTCCACATCCCCAATATGCAACATGGAGTGTGAAGAAATTCAAATCCCTTTCCTTCATATTTCTCCTTGACTCTGCATCATTGTAACATCATCATCATTTCTTCACATTCCATTCATAGTGCATCCATCCTCCTAAGTTAGTTGTTGCAAATTAGCATCCTCCTGAGTACTCCACACTCCACATCAATTCTCTACATCCACATCATCATCTACTCTCAGTGTGTCTTATGTCCTTTAATGTGGAGTATAAAGGCTTCAGCGTTTGTTCCATAATTCACCTTCCCTAAACAATAATTGGTAGTATATTTAACCAAGTAATGATAATGAAAAAGGGTTGGATCCTCAGGAGTTGACCCCACAAGTGTTGATTCTTTCACATTAGATTAATGGTTAATGTTTCAATGCTCTTTTCATCCTTCCACATTCTTACTCCTTTCTACATATGTCATATCTAAATGCAATATGCTATAAAAGTAGCTTTTTTAAAGGTTAACTAGAAATTTCACTCTACTATGGACTTGTTTCTATCCTTGGGTTTGGATAATTCATTACAAGTAGAACTGCATTTCCATTATCAATCCTTTGCTCCTTATCATTGGTGAAGAGTTGAATTCTAGAGTTTCTTATTCCTTTATTTCATGTCAATGTCTTTGATTAATGAAGTGTCATTCAATTTAGTCACTCGGCTCTATGAAAACTGCAAAAAGTTATATTCACTCATGTGTAGGTTTTTGCTTCTAGCATTTGCAGTAAGAAACGAGATACTTGATTAGTTTGGTGTTACTTAGAACATGATACCTTATTATATTTTTCCACCCATATGAAGTCAATCATCTTATTATGCATAGTTGAGTATATTGGCCAATTGATAAGCACTAGTCATTATAAGCTTCAACCACCATCATTAAATCATGTTAATATTTTCATTGATCTTATTAAATATCTAAGAACATTGATTTTTAATGATATACCATGACTTGTATCAAGGAAGCACGCTTTGCATTCCAAAAGAACCAACCAAGAAGCAAAATGAGTGACTGTTGTGGTAAGATTTGTGATGATAGTGGGCATTGTTAACCCTCTTTCTAACAAGGGTACCCTAGATTTTTTTTGCTAAGGACAAAACCAATTGTAAGCCCAAATGTGAGCAATTTTATGATGTTATAGGCCATGTGGGATGAAGTGTACAAGTTTTATCCTCATCCCCTATAGTGGATGGTCATAATTGGTCCTCTTAGACCCCATATTCACTATCTTTAGGTTTATGGTGCTTACATTGACCACCCCCTAGTGATTTGTATCTCCTTGCTTTGATAAGAATTCTTATTTTCTAGGTAGGCTACAGAGGTTATGGGTGTGGATCTATTAGGATACATGGCTTATAAGAATACTTATTATTATTGGCCTTGTAAAGGTGATCGCACTATGTAAGGGTGGAAACACCCATTTCATCATTATCTTAGAACGCCTCTTTTTATGCCCATCTAGACCATTTATCTTATTTATGCACACCTGTTTTGCCATGGTCCTCATTTTGCATGGCAATCTCAGAATTCACAGTGATTTCACACTCCACTAGGAAACACTACTCATTCTCTAAGGCAAGAAAGAGACCTATTACACTCTCCATGGCATGCCAAATCAACTCCAAGTCAAAGCATTCAAAATGCCATACTCAAAATGCCATTTCTAGTCGATTGTACCCCCTTTGGAGGGGCAAACTTCTCTTTGGGGCAATCATGTGGTTGAATATTGCAACATAGTACCAGCTACAATGAAATAAGGGTCAAAGCAAGTTAGTAAAGCATTTACGGACCATTACCTAACTAAAAACCACGTAAATCAAGTCGTACACACGTCAAATGAAGCAAATTCCAGGAACCATCCACCCAATATTGGAATTTTGAGCCTCCTCCATGGAACATTGAGCAAGATAAGGGGAGCATTAGACCTTTCTTAATCTTGGAATACTTCTAAGTATCAATCCAAACCATTCTAAATCAAATTATCAAGCAAAACATTGGCCAATTAAATCAATTAATTGGCTCCTTCAAGCAAATCGACTTCCTTTTATGTGGACGTCACCCCTCCTTTGAAGGTTTTAAGCAATGTAATGACTTAGTCTCCAAGTATGTTGTGGGTGACAAGTTAGGATTTCTTAAAGTCTTTTAACATAAACTAAGGGGATAAAGGAGGATAGCTATTAAAAGCCTCGTATATAAATATGAGAGCTCCCTCTCCTCCCAAATTGTTGTGAATTGTTGAGATCATTGTGCTATAATGTAATATTTTCTTGAAGCTTCGGTATCAACTTTGAAGTCTCGTTTTCTTGTCTATTCTTCATAATTCTAAAGACAATATTGTGCTAATTCAAGACTACTATAAGACTATCAAGATCAATCCATTCGAAGGGCAACTTTGTCACTTAGAGGGAGACATCTAGGGACAGTCTCTCACTTCTCCTTTGTTAGTGGAGGTAAGCACCGAATCACCATGTTGGGCCATAACCTAGAGGTTCCTAAGTAAGGGTTTTGATTTCATTTCATTCCATAATAGATCTTGTGGTTAAAGGCTTTCCCCTTGGGGATCCCTTATTGTAGCGCTTGGTTTCATAACTTGTCATGATTAAACAAGATGCTCACTTAACTTCTAGGGTTCTAGCCTCTTACCATAATCCATAACCATTGGATAACCAACTTAAGAGGGGCATTCATCTTAACCCCATTAAGTCCTAGTAGCGATAATGCATTAGCCCTAAATCTAACAACCAACCATGTTTTTTTTACAAAATTCTAGTTCTTGTCTTTTTTATTTATTTCTATTATTAAAAAATCCATAAAAATGAAAAACACAAAAATAGAAAAAATCTAGAAGATAAAAACACTGAAATACTAATCTTTTAAGGTTGACATCTTGGCAATTGTGCCATTTTTATATCGTATAATGCATCAAATACAAATCGGCCCTCTTATGTATGGTACAAATTTCTCTAACATTTGTTGTTGAGAGTTTTTAAAGGTTTTCTCGAATCTGGAATTAGTTTACAACCATATTCTTGAAGGATTTGTGAAGCCTTAAGCCCAGGATTTGAAGGAAAATGGTGAAATCCAACCCTTGTAATCTTCGCTTCACTTACAATTTGTTTTAAATAATTATTTGTTTTATTTATAAATGATTTCAACCTCTTGAAGTGTTGGAAAGTGTTTATTTTGTTCATTGGGAGATAATTTGGGCTCAACCCTAGAGGGATTTGTCTTCTTATTGATACAAAATATACTTCCATAAATATGTTATCAGGTTGTTACTTCACTTATATTTCATTTCCCAAGTTTAAGCACCCATGGATACTTGATCCTAGTGTGTTTCCGCACACTTGGGTTACTTGAAAAGCACTCCAAACTTGTGTTTTCCATAATTTGTTTGTCATTTTACAAGTGTTGGAAGTGCAGGAAAGTAGTAATTTACTCAATATTTGGGTCATATAACCAAGAAAAAATTCAAAGGAGAATCATCTCACTTGGTATATGACCCTTTACCTCACTCTTGAACATTAAAGATAACATTTTGGCGGGCCATTTCATTCATTTTCGAGTGTTGGCTTGTTTTTTTGTATTATTTATTTATATATTAGATTTAACACTTGCATCTAATTAACCCCTAATCTTCATCGTACTTGGGATTTATACACAATGGTTTATTAGCTTGTCGATGAAGGGATAAGATATTGGGATGCCCCCTTGTGTCTCTATAGGAGTTGACCTGAAGTAAGAGGAGATTGTGTCGAGGTGACAATGGGCATCTCCTATGTGCTTACCTTGCCTAGGCTACTAATTCAAGTGGTCATGGGCACCATTCTTGCATATGAACATACTTTCTTTCATTACTATTATGGACTTAGAATTTATGTAATGTAGTTTTGTGAGATAATAATCAGTGTTGTTGTCACGGAAAAACCAATTTCACTAGAATTTGTAGATATGTTACAATGATGTGATGAGACATCTTTAAAGATTTAATATCTCATATGGGGACTCCATTAAGCAACAAAACATTTTTCATAATTACTGATATATTGTTCTTTGTGTTTTAAGTGAGAACAAACAACGAAGTTAAAGTTAGTTTGAGCATCTCAAATGGAGACTCCATGGATACATTAAGGGGAATACTTATAGATATTTGTAGGACTTTCTCATCACTATATTGGCAGGACAACTTATCCATAAATATTCAATGACTAATATTGATGTTATATCCATAATGTTGGATGGAATGGTTAAAAAGGAAGAGAAGGTGGTCTATAAGTTTCATACAAATTAGCATCAACATATCTTGGTAGTAACCATTAAAACACTTGGGACATTCAAGGATTGGTTTAGAATTTTTGGTGATAGAATCTAAGGTTTGAATATAACCAACAAATCATTGGTCATGTTGGTGCAGATCATGTCAAGCATATCATTGTGAAGAAACATGTAACATAGTCTACCATATGCATATTTGTCGAAAGAAGGGCTAATTTCTCATTAAAAATAATAAAAAAATCAAAGGGTAGAAATGCATAAAGATCTAGATCACACAATGGAAGCATTATGCTAAGTTGTAAGGACTTTGGAAGGAATTGATCAGAAGCTCAGTATTGCTCAAAAATCAGAGTTCTCAGAATGGATCGAAACTTGAAATACCACGTCCGTCTAGGCAAAATGATCCTAATGCAACTCGTTTCACTGAAAACCGAGTTCGTATGAGGAAGTTATTGAGTTCTGTCTGCTTTGCCAAATAGGATAAATTAAAAAAAATGCACACACTACATAGTCAGCAGTCTGTATAGATGACGTGGAAAGTGACTGTGCAAGATCAAAATTTAGTCAACATCCAAGCACAGTTTGACAAGTGTTATTTTTTTATTGGGTTCACAGGTTGGTGACGTGGCACGTTTGTATTGGTTAATGGAGGTCCAATAAGGAGGGGACAAGTGGCAAGCCCGGAGGCCGCCACGTGTCCCTCCCCAAAGGACCGGTTGGGGCTTTACCAAATTTTTGTATGGAGGTGTCGAGGTGATCCAGATTTAAACAGGAACGCAATAAAATACAGAGATAACCATATACACAAAGATGCAGCGGAAATAATACTTCATTTCATTAATGGAAAATACTGAAATATGCTTACAACCGGAAATAGAAATAAACCAGCTAGGGTGATGGTAGCTTATCTCTGAGAAGAGATGTGTGGCTACATGCCTCTGAACTGTGTTACAATGAGGCTCGAAGGCCTATTTATTGTTGAGAAACAATGGAAAAACCCTCACATTCCAAAACCTAACCCTGGAAGATGAAACGCCAAATTGTGGGCCCCGTTTTTTGGTAAGTTGGTACATCAACT